>JAFFZH010011420.1:0-39993 GCA_018420115.1 Euura saliciscinereae
AAAAAAAAAAAAAAACCTACCGTATTCGTGCTTTTAGCCGAGCCAGTGACAGCGGATCATTTTTCAACCTGGGTTCCGTGAGACGCGAGCTTCTCGACGAAGTCCTGCGTCTAGGTTCTACGCCGTCGGCGACGTGCAACGCGTATCTCGTTTGTAGCAAATAGGTATGCAACTACACCTAGGCACGTTGTGTAACGTATTACCCTTTATCGAAAACCTTCTTTATGGACCCAGACATTTTACTAGTATAGTAGCCAATAGAAAGGCAGTGAATAAACCATGGAGTCATGGGAGTAATTTCGCAACGTCAACGAGAACCAAGGATCACGGGGATATTGATTCATAACCCGAAGATCGGCTATGAACAGAAATTCAGTCCTGACTGAAGACCAGCACGTCTACAAAGCCCCATTTACCACTTTTCGAACCTATGACCTAGTCTCTATGTTTTCGGAAAGACATGTTCACTCTGGTCCGACTGGCACGATTTTTACTCCCAAAGAGTGAAGACAGTCATTCTTATTGTGTCACTTTTATGGTATCAATAATTGTCACTTTTCAGGACTAGTTGTCCAATATGATGAAGTGAATGGTCAATCTTACAAAATGACTTTAGCCCAACAGGCATAATTTCTACTTCCGAACAGTCAATGGATTTCGTGATTTTATATGATTCCATATGATTCTCATGATTTCGTATGTTTTCATTCGTGATGACAGCTGATTTTTGAGGATGGCAAATTGATTTAGAAGAATTTTACCGGATTTACAGTGATTTTGTATGTTTAAAACTGATTTTCAGTGGTTTGGTACGATTTCGAACCGATTTCGTATGAGTCTGAAGCAATCACTCTGATTTTGACTGACTTCGAACCAGGGCGTGCGGCTGATTTCAGGAGTGAATAGCCCCTCGGTCAATGGTCACCTCACAAGAATGTAGAAACTACTTCATAAGACAGCATGTCCTGAGCTTTTCACCTAAAAGCCTTTCTTTCTATCCTTAGATGGTTATATCCCTATAACATAAAATCTGTGGCAAGTACTGAATCATAACACATGGCAGTCCGTTTAAGAATTCTGACTTACTTCGGAGGAATTTATGTGGGTTCACCGTTGGGGGCGCAGAGAAACGTTCTACCCATCCGCGACAGAAAGTGTGCAGCATGTTGCTATTACAAGATGTGCGTGATGACTGAACTCAATCGTCATAAATTTATACTGAAGAAGCATCAGTAGAACAGATGTACGTACTCCAGGGGTTTGTCATTTCACCTAATCGGTGAAGGTCACCGACGCCGATCTTGATGTCAATTTATTTCTCAATTTGTCCATAAAAATGAGTGAACACGTCTTCGGCCGTTTTTTGATTCAGCCACGTTTTCTTTTTTTTTTTTTTATATACCAATAATTCATCCTTTTCACAAATGGATTTTTTTCAACTGGCTCTAACTTCAAGAGCTTTGACTTTTTTCGAAAAATGATAGGGACATAAAATGTTGCAAAAAGTCCGAACTTTTCGAAAAAAAATTGCACAATCTTTTCCAACTACACAGTTCTGGGATATTTTTGATAATAGAGATAAAATCCATATATTATTCATTTGGACACCTTCGATTTGACTGAAAGTTTTCACCTGAAATCAACCACTTACAATCAAGTTATTCTCCGAAGGAAATTATGGGCCTCGGATTCGTTAGGAAGTTACACCATCATAGGTGCTAAAAAACATGACAAATCGCAAGAAATCTCGGGGAAATCAATCTTAACACCGAGCAGACAAGTTTTCATGTTCAAAAAATGAGTGTTTGCTGAAAAATGAAATTGAAAATGAAAAAAAAAATGCGATCCTGTCTCATCAGTTTTTCGAATCATTGTTGCATTGCATTTGTCTGTTTTTGTCATCAAGTGAAGAATACTGAATTCTAAGAGTTTTTTCATGCGCTCGCCAGGGCTCGAAACAGGATCAAAATTTCTACCGAGGATGGATTCAGAGTTTGATAAGAAAAATGGTTTCGTGTATAGCAGCCGTAGAGCTACGTGCCGTGATGAAATAGTAATACCAACGAAAACCTCCACGGATGTCCCGTGTTCTGCGGCACGGGATCATTTCATTGTTACGATATCGTCCCTCGACCGTTGTCCGTCACGTCTGCCCGTCCATCGCCTGAAATCGCGCGACGGTGGAATTTTATGTAAAAATCCGATGCGCCTGTTAGTTTATGCGGGCGGCATACATCGCCGTCGTCGGGTCCCACGGACGTGCGTCACCTACCAAGGGTCACCCTTCCGTCTCTTATTCCCATCGAACACTTTCCAGTTTCCAATTTTTCTCGATACACGTGCGGAGGCGAGACAAAGTAAATGGAACCAAAAATGAGTATTCAATTTTTGAGGAATAAAATAATAAAAAAATCTCCCCCCTCTCGGCTCTGTGGGTTCATATGAATGAACGTGTCTGCAATTGTTTAATTGGGGAAGCGGGAATGAGCCGCGTTACCATACCGCCAAGGCCCATCCATCACCTACGGGCTCAGCCCAGGAACGAAGTGGTCTCGGGCCAACAGGCTCGACAGCCCGACAGCCCAACGAACTGACACGCGTTGATTGCCTCTTATTGGATAGTTAACATCCGTGGTGACACGTCGCCTCGCCAAACAGCCTTAGGCGTGGTTCACACGTGGATTTGTCCCGGTTTATACACCGTGAGTATAGTCGAGGACCGTGTCTTGAGAAAACGTGGTTGGATCGAGGCTCCGTAAACTGGCTTTTGGAGAGCTTGACAAAAACAATCAGTCCCCCCCATTAGATATTATTTTCATTTCGAAAACCTGCCCGCGGGTACGAGGATGGTGTAATAGGTCGGGCCTCAAGGCCCACGGGGCGCAGACCGAAGCCGAAGAGACCGAAGATCTTGACTTGACTAATGAGGCGGCGCGTCTTCGTCCTGATTAGGTCGCCGAAGGAGTTTTCGAGGATCTACTCGTTGGAGGACCGCTGGCCCGGTCGGTATCCACACCGAGAATAAGGATAGGGCCTATTCTGTAATGATACGCCTGAATCCTGTTTCTTATTTGTCAAACGTCAGCGCGGACAGAGACCAAAACCACTCGTTCTGCCAGGGATCGTAGTATTTTCATCCCAAATCAGAAGGAAATACACCGCAACCTTTCGGATCATCATCCGGTTGCAAATTATGCAACGCTATAAGGATACCATGGACGAAAAAAAATTCTTCCATCATTTCTCCCCCATTACGTAATTATCAATAATCACTTCGACGCCGCCGCCTTCCGAGATTATAGGCACCGCAACAAAACTAAAACAATACAAGATTTCGAGGCGAGAGCAAAAAGTAGACGAAAGTAGGCGCGACTGAGCGATCGCATTATTTCAAAGTGCGCGTTATCGGAAATGGGATAAGATCCTGAGGAATTAATATGGAAATTAATCTTTTATTTCTGAAGCTCAAGGAAGAACCGTATTTACTCTTAGAATTACTCTCAGAGGCTAACTGGTGGTCACAAAGATTCTAAAGATCGCTGCAACCACTTGACCAAACTCTAGGCCTCATATATTGGGCTCTAAGGACCTTATCTAGACCAGTGTTAAACCCCGACCATCTCAAAATCATCCCAGTTTTTTTCTAACATTCTACTCAGTAATAAACGCGTCCTAAATTTTTTTTATTTTTTTATCAAACCGTTAATTTGTTATGAATTTTTGAAGTTGATTGAGAACGTCCCTTTTTAAAGATCTGAAAAAATTTTCAAAAATCCAATGGACGACACAAAACAGCCCCCGTTTAGGAAACCGTGGGCCAAATTTTTTTTCTATTGTTTTTACACTTGATTCGGATTTTTTTAATTTCTAAAACTGAAATTAACACAGGATCAAATTGTAAGCGTCAATTAAGGGTCATAAATGGTGGAACCGAACGTTTCCGAGTAAATTGAACCTTATTTGACGCTTGAAATTTGATCCTGTATTAGATAATAATTCAGTTTAAAAAATGAGAAAATTTCGAATTGAGTGAAAAAAAAAAAAAAAAAAAAAAAATCCGGCCAACGTTTTCTTAAACGGGGGCTGTTTTGTGTCGTCCACTTAATTTTTGAGAATTTTTTCAGATTTTAAAAAAAGGGCATTCTCAATCAACTTAAAAAATTCATAACAAATTAACTGTTTGATAAAAAAAATCTAAAAAAATTCAGGACGCGTTTTTTACTGAGTAGAATGATATAAAAAGGCATGGAATGATTTTTAGACGGTCGGGGTTTAACACTGGTCGAGTTGGCGTGGAATGCCCCATATATTACTTTGCCTGTCTGGCATTCCAATGTTGATTTGTTTTCGTCATTCCTCATGACCCAATAATCCAATATGCGTGAGGGAAAAAGAAACGCCAGTGCGAAAAGTGGGGCATTTTCAATGTGCGCAAGCGCCAACATTTCTTTCTTTCACTGTTTTGACATAGGAATAACGTAATTCAATCTGAGTTAGTAAGTGTACAGTAAGTAGAGGAGATCATCGATATACACTACTCAGGTAGCAGAAGGTTACAGTTACGTATCAGCTATATCAAAATTTCCGCTTCAAATGTGTGTGTGTGACGGTTACATAAAACACGACATGAAGCGGACATGTTGATATCGCTAATACGTAACTGTAACTTTGTGCTAATAGCCTAACCTAATTCCATAGAATATAACCAAACCTCATCTTATTCAATATAACCTAACCTAACCGATTGGAATCCTGACGAAGGCGATAAAAAACCTAATTTTTTGAGCAGACGTTGGAAAAGGTTCATCCTCAAACATCACAAGGAGATACGGTGACTTTGTCGAATAATGTACTCGATCGATGGTCCCGGGGCATGCATGTCTGTCTTCGGCCATATTTGATTATGACTTAGTTGTTTGGCGAGCCGCGTTAAATTTTCTAGTTTTACTCATGGTGTCGTGCAGCGTTGAATCCATCCTCGCAAACATATAACGCGTGTTTTTTAAACGATCGTGTTTTTGTTGCGTGAGCTGCGTCGTTGTGGTTGAAAATCGTTATGCATGCTCGTCCCTTTTTTTTTCTTCTTTTCAGTCTACGCCGGGATCCAAAGTTTTTCGATTTGTGACATTTGACGAAGGAGAAGAATAAAAAAGAAACTGTTCACACACCGCAAAGTGGTTATTACGTTACCCCGCGTGTATCTTTAACGAAATTTCCATTAGCGGCGAAATGGCAAATGGCTGCAATGGCAAATGGGAGCGTTGGCTCGGGGCTCAAACCGAGGACCCATAAAATGAATGGAAAGTTAAATCTAACTCAGAGCGTGACCACGAGGGCCTCAGCTTCGAGTTATTGCACCGGTCTCAGAGTCTGAGGAGTAAAGGAAATTGGTCCGCACTCCGCAGATCGGAGCTGCAGTGGTTGCTTATTAGCGTTTGACGTTCGATTAGTCAAGTCCGCGAGCGGACGAACCGCTCACGATCGGCGCTCCTCCCATATTCTCGTACCCGATCCGGGATAACCACCCGTACCGTACCTCAACATCCAGGGTCTCTAGTCTTAGGTAAGAACCGAGGCGATGGGGCCAAACCGCTACAGCAACAGGCGGTCAGCCGCCGGTCGAATCATCAGTCTTCTTAGAGTCGAGAGAGCCGGTATGCCGGAGGTAATTACACTAACAAGTAACAAGTATCAATTCATTAAACCGCTATTGCACTTAGCGTTGATACACGAGGATTCCTTGATCCGTTATTCACCGTTAACCGGCGCCGCGACTTCGAGGCAATTTCAAGAAACGGAATTATTCCCTACCTACCCAGACGAGGCTGTAGGCTATGAAAAACGCGGAATCTTTTCATCGGATCACCTTGTATTCGATTAATCTCGTATACGAGACGCTGAATTCTCGTAGAGGCGAAAGGTCGCTGCTGGACGACAGTGATTACTTGCGCTTACGCGTACAAAACGCGGCTTCATTGTTGCTTGACCCGGTTGAAATAACGTGACGGTGACGTTACTTTTTCAAGGTGAGAAACGACGAATCAGATTATTCTTGAAATACGGTAATTATACGTGTAGCAAGTGAGTCCATCGATCAAAGGAACCAGAAGACCTATCGGCCACAAATTAAGAGTTGTCCATCTTTTTTCTGAAGCCATTTTTCCACAAAATAGAAAAAAATTAAAAAACTCGAAAATTTTTAGAGTAATTTTCTTCGATTTTGAGAATTTTGCATGAAAATTCGTGTCAGATTCTTGGTATCCTGCGTCCTTGCTGAATTCGGAGTATCAGCAGAGCCCAAATGACTTCTTTCACAATCAGAATCGATCTTTCAGATTTGAATAAAAACCAAACTACTCAACCGATGTCGATGAAATTTATATGCGACCAATCTGAAAGTGTACCCTTTCGAATAAAAAAAGAATTTTCCAAATCGGTTAATAAATGACGGAGTTATGAGGTAACAAATATGAAAAAAAAATACAACCGAATTGAGAACCTCCTCCTTTTTTGAAGTCGGTTAAAAAGGCACTTTGTCCGTTTTTCAATATTCTACTTTGGACATTCGACTGGGTTTAAATACATTGACTAATATATCATGGTTTTTGAGGCTTCTGCAATTTAATGACGAGGTATAATACTTGGTTTCACCAAAAAGTAAGCATATAAAATATAAAAACGTTATTAATACGTTTTAAAGAAATGATGTAAGATTAATTTGCAAAAGCGGAGTCGCTCTATTGAAGTTCTTGTCTCCGTTATAGTCATTAATCTTATCCGTTAGAGAAGAGAGAAAGAGAGAGGAAGAGAAGAGAAATAAAAAATTATTTTGTAGAATGTGGACGTTGTAATATCAGGGAATCCTGTCGCCGTCAAGCCTAGAAGGGAGGGCCAATCTGCTATTAATTCATGTCTCAAGTTTTTAAATGAAAAAGAGAGACGTTGATGCCGAAAAGCTCGATAACATGTCGAAAGTTGGAAAAAAAGCAAAGAATTCTAAACTTCAAAATTGTACAACAATTCAAAAGTAGAAATCGAATTTCGTCTGACCTCTAGCAAACGAACAAGAAGCGCGTCGAGGATCCGTTAATAATTTCAAAGCCTCGAGGCCTTGACGGGCAAACATGACGACCTCCAAGATCGTTGCGGGACCGCCAGGACTGCAGCATCGCAAACCGTGAGCTAGAAACGAGTCCGTGTTCTCCGGAGAGCACTCACACGTAGGAGTAGCATGAGTAACATCGCTTTATTTAATTTTTTTCTCTCTTCTTATCTCATTTTTCTTTATTTTTTCTTTCAAATCTTGAACACTCTTCCAGACCGAGAGAGAAAGAGAGACTCGAGGCAAAACGGCAGCCAGCTAGCAGAGCAAAGCAGAGTCTTGGCATCATTTATCATATTTTGTTGTCTTTTTAAAGACGCGTTCCCTTTGTCAACGGGCGTCTTTATTCCACGGTTTATCTCGGCGGTAGGTAAAACTCTCGAGAGGCAAAGACGCGAGGGGGCAAAATTCAGAGAAGATATACAAAAAAAAAGGTAGAATCGTGTTATTTGTAGCAAAATATGACGAATATGTCCATAAAATTGACGTTGACGTTTTGAGAATGGAATTAATAATTTTTAATGAAACTGTGGTAATCGTTGCGTGAAGTAATGGTCAGCGTTTCCTTTTCGTATTATTTTTCCCGTTGGTAGAAAGCCGCGCGGGGTAGCTAGAGCGCGTAGTAAAATTTACGAGAACCGAATGGAAGCAGCAAAATTAACGATATTCTCAGTATGAGGGGGAAGTTTTTCTTAGTATTTTAATATAAATGCTGCCGCGACTTGGGCGCGGCCCGACGGGATCGCGGTTGTTTGCGGCAGTTTGTGCCAAGCTAAATGAAGAATGAAGCTGAAATTATTTGGCGGAAAACAGTGAAACAGGATGTGGAAACGACACCGGTTAGATTTACCGACAACCCCCTCAGCCCAAAACGACAACGGCCTCTTGCATTAAAAAAAAAACTTTTACACAAACCGTTATTGCAACCAATATTCATATTCAATCGGACATTGAGCACGAAAAATGCGAAACATTCAGTTTTATGTGGTTGAATTCGTTGGTATCAAAGGTCAATGACAACTTCCAAAGTTTTGACGATTTGACCCTCGTAGAATTTATTGAAACAACATTTTCTAATCATCTTGACAGATACTCACAAATAAGTCAACGAATCAAAATCAAAATCCAGTCCGTCAGGGTAGCCAAGTTCATTTGAACTACGACATAATTTAGGTTATGAAAGCCGGTAAAACTGAGTCACTAAAACCATTTGTCTGGTTCCATTCAGTTTTATATACTTCATTTATACCAATCAAAACTGGTCTGCAGCATTGAAACAATGCTAAGCTTCTTCAATTCTCTTAATGAAATGGGTTAAAAGTGGGGGAAACGTGAATCACATGGACAGAAATGAGTTCTGATTGGCCGTGACGTAATAGTTCACAATTTTACCGCCATATTTGAATAACTGAACGTATCCTTTGATATAAAGCGAAGACTTCCACTCACCTTAGAATTTCGTACTTACTCTGTTTTATTTATTCACATCGTCTAATCTTATTAATTAGTCCTAGACCCTAGATTCACCCTGTATTATATATTTCAACTACTTACCTTGTTGTACTCTGTGTTTGTTATCATTCTCCTCTCATTCGCTGTCCGCGACGATGATCCTTTACGTAACACTGTCTTTAATATTAGCCCAATATTGTTAATTACCACCAATTATGAAACAGAAAAATTGATTTGCCTCGATTTCATGTATGAAGATATTTTGTTTAGTCTCAAAAGTGAATTTCATTTCTATAACTACACTCTGTAAGTTTGGGTTCCCTACTGAAAAATCTTAGCTTTCAGAAGAAAATAAAATGGTAAGAATGATATAATATCGAGGCACACGAGAACTCGCTGTTTTTTTTTGGCTGTTTTTTTTTACGAAAACCAGTTTTCGAGAGGGATCTAGCGAGGTTAATCAATCAAAAATATCAAAGAAAATCCGGAAGCTGAGAGTTTTTTTACATGAAAAACACATTTTTTCACATTCTTATTGTGACGCTGAAGATACGATAAAAATTCGCATTCAAATTTTGCCCGATAATTAGATATCACATTTCTCGTGAACGGGTGAATAATCGTGGTACACGAAAAGTGAGCAAAATCAAATTTTGCGGGCCCAAACATTGGTTGATAATTGGTGGAATTGCCCAACTAGGCGATACGCAGTGTGAAGAGTGGGTTTGGACAAATGACGCTAGATGGCACTTTGTTCTGAATAGTGACGTCCGAAAATGGCGCGAAAGATAGAAGACCTTTTGAATGGACAGTACATCTAATCGTGTATCTTAGATAACTATTCATTTGTACGCCAAAAGTTTCAAGAATGACTTCCAACAAATGAGAAAAAAAATTCCGTACACTGCGTTCAATTGAGCACGCAAAAATCGGAGGGTGTTATAAGAATGAAAAAAAAAATCACACATTTTATTTCCTCCGGTGCAGAGTCGTGTTATCGAAGGTAATGACAAAAATTGACGAAAGTTCTTAAAATGTTCCTTCCCCTGGGGAAAAACTCGGGGTTCTTAGCTACCCCTTGCGAGGCGTACGTACGGCGGTGACTCTGCCTCTTCGTTCTTCCTTTTCTTCGGGAGCTCCTCGCTGAATCTTCTCGTTGGTTTTTATGGGGAACCAATAATGAACTTTTTTTTTTATATAAAAGTTGATTTGTAGCTCCATCTCTCTTCAACGTTCGCCATTAAATCGGCGGCCTTCTCACTCTCGGTATCACCAGTGGCATTGCTCATTACTCACTGCGCCTTATCTTACTTACTCACCCCTCGCTACCACCGACTCCTACTCTACACCCTCAAACACTTCATTGCGTCTTGGTCCAGCCCCAAGCTCTACTTTTATACTCATACCAATCGGATATACCTTCTAATCAAATTTTATTTCGCATTTTTCTTACTAAAAATTTGGGACTTGCAACCTTCCACCGTCGATGACTCATTCACATAACTGTTTTCCAGGCTTGCATCTTCCAAACAGTCATTCCTACACGGTAAAGTATCGGAACTTTTTTGTAGAAAATTTTATCAGCTTCAAAATCAATTCAGATCACTTTTCATGTAGGAGTGACCGTACGTGAGATATCGGCATAAAAGTAGAAAGAATTCAAATCATTCGGAATTTTAATTGTTCTACATAACTGTCTTCCAGGCCTGTATCTTCTGAACAGTCATTTCTACATGATAAACTACAAGGACCTTTCTTATCGGAAATTCTATCAGCTTCAAAATCAATTTGAGTCTTTTTTTATGTAGGAGCAACCGGAAGTGAGATATTGGCCAAAACGTGAGAATGATTCAAATCAGTCTTCAGCGACGAGGTTGAAAACATGCGTTTGCTCCGAAACCATGCAACTCGAGATAAAAAAATATTTTCCACGATTCAGAATTTCAAACGGCTCAGGAGCGTTTTGGTATTCTGGGATTTCCTTTCCGGGTTGAATTTTTCCTCCAGTAACCAAAACGGCGGGTATTCATTCACGTGCTATCTCTCCCATTACCAGATTTCGTTAAGGCTCTCTCGAATCCTTTTCCTTTTCCTTCTTTTCTCTTCCCTCCCGCGGGCACCTCCAGAATCCTTGTTCGGAATTCACCGATAGATCAATTGACAGCGTTAGTCGCACATTACCTACGCCGTGGTGGAGCTACTCTTCCACCTACCGTCTACCGACTACCGCGTACCTCAGGTTGCACCCTCCCGGCTCTAAACCCACTATCGTATCATCTCGCATTAAATTTACTGCCGCGTTGATAGGAGACTGGATCCCGCAGCGGGATTATCAGCGCCTCTTACCAGGTACATCTACGACAAATTCTACACCCCGAGGGTGTCATGAAGGGGTGAAAATGTTCACGCGAGGTAAATTAAATCCAAAGCAGAAAAAATTCGAGATTCCATGGTGAAGGTTTGAGATACTCATTTAGATCGTTCCCAGCATCCACCGATACTGTTCGCTCTTTGGTACAGAGATATCGCGATCCAATAAGTATCTGGGGTGTACATGGCTTGGAAAGGTCCTCGGCGGTATTTCTTATCAGTGAATTAGCTACTCGACGACGCGACGTTGATGACGTCGCGGCTCTGGCCACGGTCGCCTCGTGATGATGATGAGAGCGGGACCCAGGAAGTGGCAGGTATCACTCACCACCATCCAACCACCGATGATTTTCTGATAGAAAACTCTCTCTCCTTCTCGCCACTTCCTTCATTTCACTCCCTCATTTAACCCTTGATAAGCGTACTAGACGTTAAGTATCCGTTCGGTGGTATTTCGGGTATTAGGAAGAATGAAGGAGGCGAATTTACTCCGTTGATATATATTTTTTTTCTACATCCGGTGTTGGTTTAAAACTCGCAGAAAAATCGTGATGCCTCACCGCGAGGCGAGGGCTGACTGGATAACGGTGGTATGAGGAAGAGTGACATACACCCCTGTGAACACTTCATTTATTATGCGGTTAGTTATCGCGTCTTTTCGTCTGATTTCCCTGGCAACAATGCCACCTCGCAGGCGGACGCAGTCGACGAGCTTTAGCTGGATGCCTCCGACTGCCTAGCCCCTAACCCGGAACCCAGGAACCAGGGTGTCGCCCGAGTTTCCGTGACGCCGTGCCATACGTCACGACGTGCCACACCGGCACAAGCATCACCACCCTTTAAATCCACCCGCTTCTCTTCTACACTCACACACACACACACATGGAAAAAGAATTTCATACAAATACCCGATGTCACTGTGTTTGTACGACGACCAGGACGAGCTATACCACCCCATCTTTCATCTCGACTACCATAACTCCCTCACTGCAAAACTGAGTCCTCTAAAACTTGACTCGTTCACTGCCGTCGCGACGCCGTTCATATTTACGAGCCAATGTGTGTTGGAATACGGAAATCGGCCACCGTAGTCCAGAAAGCTTCCGAATACTTGGATCAGAGGAAGAAGAGTTCTTCAGATTTGCGATGAGGTCCTTGCAAAGCTTGTATGACGTTTCGTATCGAAGGAGCTTATACCGAACTAAGGTATCCATTATACATCCTGATCAGGCCCTAGTGGGGTTATTTTGATTGATAGACTTCGATCTACATACCCAACTGGGGCAGTGGGGCCTCGTCAGGATTTGTTGTGGATGCTGAGCCTTGGTTCTGCGATTCAAAATTTTAGTAATGCCCGAGGGGTTGATCATTCTTGAATGTCATGTGCATGACGTCTTTTATGAGTGCCTGTAAAGTCAACGGAGCCCATGAAATCTCATCGAGTTCCATCAAGCTTCATTGAATCACGCGAAGTCTATCAAGGCCCACGAAAGTTGACGAAGTACAAAGAAGTATTTTCAAGTCCCACGATGGACGATCAAGTTCATAGTGTCTCATAGAGTCTCATAAAATCTGCACCCTTTCCAAATTCCTTGGAGTAACTGTTCACTCTTTTTCGACTGGGACGATTTTGACTCCAGAATTTGGAAAGCCCGAAGTCCCATGCAATCCTGTAAAACCTTTCGAGGTCCTCTATTGCAATCTGTGAAATCATTAGAATTCCATGAAGTGGTCTCTTTAAATTCCAACGATTCACATGAAATCCTACAAAGTTTCATCAACTCCTTGAAGTCTAATGAAGGTCTTCGAAGCCTCATGGAGTTTGTGAAGGCTTGCAGTTTCGAATTTCTTCGAACTTCATTTTTTGGGATGGTCAAGTCCCCCATTAAGGCCAGTGAATTCGAACCTTATTGCGAACCTGGACGATTTCTCAGGCCCTGACCAAAGCCTTGGAAGGATTGAGGCCGTCCTTGAAAAACATTCGCAATGCACTTTGCGATATTCAGACTGAGAGTATCCCGCGCAGCTAGGTGAGCAAGGTAAAAGGACACCAAAGCCCAGAATCCAGGTCTGCAGTGCCAGTGAGACTGAGAGTGATGGATGAACGTTCGACTGGCAGGCAGGCAGGCAGGGAGGCAGACAGACTGACATGTTTATACGGTACGGTCTGTGTACAGACAGTAGAAGGGCCCCATAGGGTACCAAAGGGGTCTGAAGGGGATCCCCGCGTATGCCTTTACGATTACACCATGAATGGCCCCAGAATTCTATGGGCCGGTATAAGGCAGCCCTTCCCTCCTCCTTCGTCCAAAGTTTCAAGGCAAGTTCGGAGAGGCAACTTAAATGGAAAATAATACAGTTATATGTATACGTATGGTATGGCATGGTATGATATGATATGATTAATTAACGGTGGTGAGTATTCCTCTGTGTTTGGCCCACCTACGAAGTAAATATCACAGAATGGATACCAAACACTTCCTGCTGAACCATTACGTCTCATGATGATTGTCATGAAGAGTTTCTACTCCGAGGCATTAGCAGGATACGGTTTGTAACCCTTTGTACGATCTTTGCTGGACGGTTAGAGGGCGTGATTAATATCTCGACCAAGATTTTCACCAGCCCTCGAAGTAGGAGTTGGTTCCTTCGGTCTTGGAATGAAATATCGCTTCTGGTTGACACGCACGTTCGATCCCTGTGTATAGTAAATCTGAATAATTTATCGACAGGAATTGGCCTGCCCTTTGACGCTAAACTAGGCACAAAACGGAGGGCGCCAAACAAAACTTGAAATGCTGCAAAAAAGAAAAAAAAGGAAGAAGAAGAATTTCAAGTGGGTACACCTTCAGATTGAGATGAAAAAAAAATACACAGAACTGAAAAGTATTATTTTTCAAACTTCATGATCGTTTGCAAATTATTTTCTAAACAATGTTTTTTGAGTCTGTTAATTGTGCAAGAAATGAACCGATTTTCTGGTCTCCAACCCCAACCAAAAATGCTTCCGAAGACAAATTTTAGATTTTAGATAGTTATCTTTTCATTTCTTGCACAACAGACACATGGAAAATATAAGTAAAAGAAAAACTTGTTTGAAACGAATTGAAAGTCTGAAAAATGAGGTTATGTGGATATTTCAATCTGTTTGAATATTTCGAAGTGTATTTTTGATCAGTTATAGGGCAGTCAGTTAATTTTTTTTTAATTTCTTTCAAGATCCCTATCAAGAATGCCTGGGATTTATTACATTTTCTCGAGGCCCTGAGACGGTAAAAAAATAAAAACCTCAATTTTTTCCACTTTTCGCGTTGTTTTGTGTGTAATTTTCAGCGTCACCATAGATTTGTCGGGCTCTTGGATTCAATTCAAAGAACGCCTCTTTCAAAATCGTGTTTTCAAAAGTAGGATGTGTGAAATTTTTTGATTTTGTTGGTTTCTTTCTACTTTTTCAAGCTCAAAGATGGGTGTACTAGGATCCCCGTCGAGTTCAGTCGAAACCTTCAATCCTGCCTTTTAACTACCCTCTTCACCCCAACCCCTTGAATCGTCGGACTGACCCAGTGCCCATTACCAGTGTTGTAAGATAATACCGCCTTGTCACCAACGTCCTGAATAAAAATTTGCTCGGAAATAGAGAATTATTAAATTTCGTACTGAGCAAACATTTTTACCAAAAGCATTAACCCGCTATTTGCGTTTGATTTCCATATGGGCCATAATTCGAGGGCGATAATTCATTATTCAAACCGACTACCACTCACAGATCTCATTAAAATTCTCTATAGTGCCGATTGATTCTCAATTAGAAATTGTCGCGAGTTTTTTTTAGCTCCAAGCTGCACTAAAGTCGCGGAAACTTCCACTCCGAGTTTAGATCACACTTGTTGACTACGCGATCAAGTTTCGAAACGCGAGGATGGAAGCTCTGCAAGCCGCAAACGCGCTCGGTTCTCGATTCGATTCGAGCTAATGACAGGAGGCAGCAATATGTCGCTCGGCGAGCCCTCGCCCTCCCTCACTCACCCTCGTAATTAAAATCCATTACTGATTGAGCCACAGCTATATGCGACTCTCCTCGCTGTCACGGAGCCCGAAGCCTTCATTGCACTTGTTGCCCCATGTCGGATTTTTTTTTCGTATTTGCAGCCGATTTTTGTTATTTCGTAGTGAGATCGAGAATCGCTGGGTGCCTTAGAACGTCTTTGTAACGTTTACATAAACGGGGCGTTTGTGTAAAGCGGTTTTAATTAAAAAGTATAACTTAGGCAGTCCGGAACAGAAACAGTGCGAGTAGTCGCGGGCGGTCGACCCGTTCCAAGATTTCGTTGTAAATTTTCGAATAGGGATGAACATCGGAGGGAACTACCCCCTTTATTTCCGACCCGCAAATAAGAACCGCGACACGTCACAGTTTTTATCGCTTTGAATATTTATACAGACGATTAAAATTATAATTATACCAACCATAGAATTAGCAAGTTCAATGAACCGCGGGTAGAAATTAGCACAGTGTACTTGAGTCTCTAGCTTCTGTTTACTGCAAAGCCCACAACACGAATGGCGAAGGAGTCATTTGAATTTATATTTTCGAAATTTCCTTGGAGATAGAAAAGTTTAAAAGTTCGTGGGAATCAATTTCTATGATTATGAAGGAATATTTGTAATAGTTTGCGGTTGGTATCGAAAAGGCGTGGGTACAAGGAGAGCTTCGAACGGTAGCCAAAAAGAGTTTGAAACTACGGGAGCACCCCTATATTATAAATATCAGCCGTGAAAGATGGCGTAGACAGCAGCAGGGAGGCAATGGGGCTGGGGACGCCTGGGTAAAGGAGTGGAACAGAACCGGAATTAGCATAATCAGAATAATTTCCACCAGCTGACAGCGCCCTCATTCTTTTTCCTGCAACGATTCTTTTTCTGCTTTATTTTTCTCGCTGTTTTCATACTCTAAGAAACCATACCACACCACAACCAAGTCTTCGTTCGCTTTTACACAATCCTCAGTTTTCTTTTGCGCCACTGTATAATACCTCCGACAGCCGTGGATATGCAAAAATTTTCTGATAAACAACGAGAGCATTGAACAGAAAACATGAAAAATTTGAAAAAACTAGAATTTGAACGACTCAGTTATCGATCATCTGACAAAAGATTGACGATCTTTTCACTATGTTCTTTCTCATATTGGCATTAGAATTATATACAATTAGAATTTGTTCATTCCGAGTATTTGATCTCGGGTTGAAAACCATTAGGTGCAACGTACAATAATTCACAGCACAGACAAGGTAAAAGTACACAAACAGCAATAAATTGTAATCATAGATCAGTAACGATTTTCAATAATATTTATTGTCTTCCTTTCAATAATTTCATCAAACTGGAATCACTAATCAATCCGAAAGATATTCATCATGTAATTATTATATTTCACACCTACTCAGCTCCATTTAGATTTGTTTGATGAACAAATGAGAGAAATGCGGTACGTTGTCGATGGAAAGTAAGTACTTAATTGGATTTTATCTGGTCAGGAGATTGGGAACTGAACTTTCATTACTGCAGGTCAATGATTCAATAATGACTGAATAAGTAATTCCGGAGAATTGCGATTCTTTGAAGAAGATCGATTCTTGATTCGGAATGATCAGAATCGATTCTGTAAAAAATCGAATCTATGAAAGAAATCGAACTAAAAAAAAAAATCGATTGGCAATTCATTCCAATTATTGATGTGAAGTAAATTTTACCATATTTTCATTCAAGTACTAAAGTGCGAATTCAACTCTACGCGTGCAATCGGAATAGCGATTCCTTCGGTATAAAAAATCGCCTCCTATAGATCGATTTTCTCGAAAAATCGATTTAGATTCGCCGATCTCTATAATTATTTGCATCAATGAATAAAAATCGTGAGTGATCGAATAATTTTTATATCGTTGTAGAAGTTTGATTTTTGATTTTGAGATCGTCGAGGGTGTCGAAGTAACCGACTGAAATATTGGTTAAACGTAATTCGTATATCGGCGATGTCGGATGTCGGCCAAAAGTTGCAGGTCACGTATAGCTCGGATACTTGCCGCAGTCTGGTGCCTCTTGCGGAGGCCCCTTCGAATATATCAAAGTTCATGCGTTTCTACCTAATATCACTCGCGTGCACCGCCTCCGCCAAGCACCTCACGTCGCGTTCTCTACCAAGAAGAAGAAGAAGAAGAAGAAGGCAGAGCGACGGGGGTGGAGATGGAGAACGAGGGCGACCCTCGGCCCTCAGGTCCCCTGCACCCTGATCTTTATTCATTCTTCGCCTTTCCCATTTCAATTTTTCTACATTTTAAATCAAAGAACGCGACTCCCGGTGGATATCGTTGCGTTTACGCGAGGTTCGAGAGATCGATATCGATGTCGAGGAGGTGAAGGTGGAATTTAAGATTTTTCCGGCTTATCATTTACTCCATCGAGTGTATAGACTACATCGGGAATTTTGCGAAGCCTGAGGATTTCTGAGGTGATAGTCAATTCTTTTTTGACGTTATTCATCCATTATTCATACAGGATAAAAGTCAAATCCTCCGAAGCGTATTCGCGGTAAATCCAGACGGTGAAAATATCTGATTCAAATTCAAATACTTATAGATCCGCGGCATACGACTTCACGGGGTATTGTATTTATTGATAGGCCAGCCTTTTCAAATACACACATACACGAATCGCACTCTCCACCTCTAGATATATACAAGTGGCGAAATCATTCTCAGCAGACACTTTTCTTATTTATCTAACTTTTTTTTTCCTTGCACCGCAAAACTTGATAAGCCGGCTCATGTATTCCATTCGCAAAAGTAGTTACGGTACCTACACACGGTAAATCTGATTCAAAGTCTCCGACATCTTTCAGACAGACAAGAAATCAGCAAAAGTCGTTTAACTTTTACCGTCAAAAATACATAAATCCTTCATAAACCGCACGTAGAGTCCCTAATGAGCTCTGTCCGCCATTATTAATGGTTTACTTTTGTCGCAAGCCTGCAGTATCGTTCCATCTAAAAATCCCAAACAATGTATGGGAAAGGCGGGCAAAATGGGCCCCTAAGAAACTAAACCCTCAAATATAAGTTTGAATCAATGAATCTCCTAATGTTTCCTAAAAAACGATCACCTGACCGAAACCAAGTGTCTGAAAAGTCCGAAGATGGCGAGCAAAATGGTAAAAAAAAACTCAAAATTTTTCCAAATTTAAAAAATTTCAAAATTATTTTCGTATTCACTTCAGAATTCTTCAAACAAGAGACTAGCTATACCTACGTCAAAGACACTCCTAGAGAAAATGTGGGCAAAATGAGCCCCTCTAAATTTTGTTTATACTTTTTCCTGCAAGCTGAAAATTTTTCCGGATTTCATTATTCACTTGCTCTAGCAAATTTCGAACACCAAATCGACTAAATATTTGGAAAACTTAGGGAGTGGCGGGAAAAATGGGCACCCTCGAAATTTTTATTCTTCTTAAAAATTGCAAGAACGTTCTAAATTCCATTATTTATTCTCATGTTCGAAGGACTCTGAAGTGAATACGAGAATGATTTTGAAATTTTTCAAGTCCATTTGGTATTCAAAGTTTTCTAGAGCGAAAAAATAATGGAATCCAGAAAATGTTCAATTTTCAAAAAGTAAAAGAAAATGTTAAGGGGGGCCCATTTTGCCCGCCTGTCCCCTATATACATGTAAAATTGTGCTGGAATTGAAATTGTAAAAAAATTAAATCCTCCAAGCGATGTGTTCACAAGTGAAAAAGATATGGCAAAAAAAGGGCAATGAAAAAAAAGGAAAAGTGTTGCGAAAAAAAGGTAGTCCTCTACCGGCAAATACAGAGAGAAGAGAGAGGTTACGCGCGCAAACAGCCCTTCTCAACCCACTCGGGTATAGGATAGCGCGTGGTGAGGTTTTCGCACACACATTGGTGGGTATGGTTTCGCGCTAACACGTTAGTGTCGAGGAGAACGCACGCACACGCGTTCGCACGCAAGACTTGCCACGTCACCGGCACTCGGATCCGCGTCTATCTGTCAGTTTCCAGTCTCAAACAAGATGGATGGCTGGCGAATGGAAATCATGGTGGAAACCTGCCCCCCCCCCCCCCGGCATCCCTCCCCCACCCCCTTCTCCACTTCCCACCAAAACGCTCCCTTCCCAAAACCCTCGCGATATTCTAAACCACGCTTTCACTCGTGCCACCCTGGTTACCTCGGTAAGCCCTTATACCGTACCTGCAACCCACGACACAATAATAATAATGATAATAATAAAAAGATGATACGAATTTTTTACTAATCCTCTAAAAATGCAATTAAATAATCGTCAAACAGGGCAACGGGTTGATTCAGGCTTGCCAGAGGAATGATTGAAAAATCAGAAAAATTCATATGCATACTGAAACATTAAATTTTTCCCAATTTTTTAATTGAAAAATTAGTTGAAAATGATTGACATTAAACTATAAATTAATTTGGACAGATATTTGAATAACCCCCAACGTAACCTGCAATAGAAAGCGATAACGAAGAGAAACGAAGTGTAAAAAGAGGTATGAGTTTCCGCAGGCGACGCTAGATGGCAGATTTGTTTTACTGAACAGTGACGTCACAGAAGAACGCGAGAGAGAGAGAGAGAGAGATCGTTACGCACCTTTGAACCGACAATACATAAATTTTAAAGTGAAGAAAAATAGTTAACTGTTAGAAAAAGCCTTTTTTCCGGCATAGGAAGCAAAAAGACACTTTATGACGTCTGTAATCTTAGATCCGCAAAGAAGGACTTTGTATAATAGCACCTTTACAGCTAAGTTCAGGACTGCCCTACAATTTTTTAATTTAGAACTTTTCATTTGCTTTGGCTTTGACTGGCCATTCACGCTAACGGCTCGTGCTAAAAACATAACCTCGCCCAAAAACAGTTACTTTACGAGCCTGACACTTGAATATCTATTCGGTATTTCTTTTCAGCTTGAATTAATGTTTGCAACAGTAGAGAAAAGTTCGTAGTGTACGAAATTGCCTCAAATTCTTTTATGAATTTTTAACAGTTGCTTTTGACCGAGGCGACGCGACGTACCTTTTCGAGGGTCGTCTTCGTAGTGAAAGGGTATGCCAATTAGCACAGTCGTTAGCGTTTTGATTTAGAGGGTTGATTGTATTGTATAGTTGTACCGATGTTTTATCCGTTATATTATTTTGTTGAACATTTTTATTTACACGATTCATTAATTTTTATGAATCGTTGGAATTATTTCTATATACAATTTAAATTTACATAATTTTTTGTTTTTGTTCTATAAATATGATAATAGGATAAATAATTGGATCGTACGTTGACTAAATATTTAACTAACTACTAGTCAACTGTAACGATCGATTGCAAACGTTGTAAATTTTTCTGAAAAAATACAACTTGTATCCTTAATCTTATTTAACAATTAGATTATTCGTTTTAAACTGAATATTATACTGTATACAATTAAAGCCTAACATTTTTAAATTACGATCTTCAATAACAATCGAAATATTTGATATTTCATCATTAAAAAAGTACCCTGTGTCATACCATTCCATTAATCACACTATAAACTCTCACTTTTCCGTAACGATAATTATAATCAAAACCACCTGAAACTGAGGATCAGATTTTAAATCGCACCAGACAAATCCATAGTAGATACATCAGACATGAATCTCTTTAAATTCATTCGATGATTCATACTATAAATTGCGTTCTCAATTTTTATCAGGTATGAAACTACGTACAGTCTCAACATACGACAATAGACTAGTTCCGGTCGTATCTTCTCCGAATTACAAAATACGGTACTGCTTCGCAGTGAATAATTATCAAAAAAGTCACTACCCGTCAAAATCTAGTGTTACAAATGAGTAAGACTCATCTGAGCATCATGATACTCGGGTGGCTGAATGATCGGCGTATCTTCAAAATTGGCTCCAACGTCATCAACGTGCTGCTGTTGATGCTGGCGCGAGTTCTGCTGTTGCTGGTACTGACTGAGTTCTGGAAGATCCGGTAGCGGATACGGCTCGGGATAGGTACCTCCACTGGCGTTCACGTAGGCCTGAGAGTAGGGACTGGAGTAGGTATAATTATTCCATATGGTTGCGTACGTGTTCGGTATGTCATTGAAGTGCACATTCGGCGTGTATTCCGGTATGGAAACACCGTGCCTCTCCGACTGACTGTACGCCGCCTCCCTTTCCACGTATCTCGACTGCTGATGGTGTTCCTGTATCTGAATCGGACTGACCGAAGACGGGTTCTGGTAGCTTCCGTAACCCTGAACCTCCTCCCCGTAGAACTTGAACTCCGGTTGGCCGCTGGGCGAGACTCTATTCTGCTGTGGCAGAACGCTGGGGTAGTTGAAGTTCCCGGAAGGACTGACCGGCTCTTGTTGTTTAACGGGACCATCCTGCATGCTCCAGGACATTGGGGGCGAATGGGCAGCCCCGGTCTGCACGGACTCGGTACGGTTACCCAGCGGAGAACCGTGGTCGCTGTCTTGAGCTTTTTCCGAAGGACCTCCTGTCTTCTTGGCGCGCTGTTCCTTCTTGAACTTCATACGTCGATTCTGGAACCAGATCTTTATCTGTCGCTCCGTCAAGGACAGAAGAGCAGCCATCTCGATACGACGAGGTCGACAGAGGTACCGATTGTAATGAAACTCCTTTTCCAGCTCCACAAGCTGGGCGCTGGTGTAGGCCGTCCGGGCTCGCTTGCTAGGGGTCGCTTGTTGGCGACGAGGTCGAGCCTGACTGGGTTCTGGAAAATAGATAAAACGAGATGTTCAGTTGTAGTCGTGGTGTGGTGTAACTGATTTAGCAAATATAACGGAGTTCTTGATCACCCCCAACACTCGACGAAACATAGTTCAGAGTACGAGTGCCCATGCTTCCTAAATCTGATTTCGTGGGTACAAAGGGGTTGGTTTGATGGATCACGGCGGGAGTGTATGGAACTAAATAATTAGCAATGTGCTTCTCTTGGGGATAAGCTACAAGACTACCACCTCTGCTATAATATCTTAACAAACCCCTGAATGATTTCCTAGGGAATAAGGTTCTGAAAGAAATTACAGCTTCATTAGTCCACTTTTTTTTTCTCTCTTTCTCTTTCTCCTAATAGATTTCTATACCCATAGAGTAGAAACGTGATCACGAAGGTGGTTTTCGAGGTTGAAATTTTGTTGAGAGTATCGCAGCGGGTGCCGTGTCGGACGGTGTCAAACCGTGAGGAGGGCTTTAACCACCCGCTGAGATACTCAAAGGCCGTAGGTACCGCCGTGAGATATCGGATTAAACGGTTCTTCTCGAATTGAAGAGCGAAATTATTATTAAAAAGGTGATAACACTGGCTTTTCTTCAGGTGCAGAATTGAAACGTTGCATTTTTTTGTTCTTTTTCTGATATAGAATACCTACTGTTTTTTTTTTTTTCTGTCTGTAGTTATGCAACGAGGGCCTCGTGCCGGGAAGTAATCTTTCATATTTTGTCCAAAACAAAAGATACGCTACCGGAATATTGTGACATGCGGCTTTCTTGGTCTACTTATCTCCAGATTGTTCAGGAATGTAGAGTGCGGTGTCGTTTCTCTACCTCGACCCGAATATCCTGCTGTATGAGACTCTTGGACTGCGAGTAACCCGTAGTCACTCGTTATCGCCGTGTTCTGGTTCTCTTTAGGTATTTTTTTCCTCTCTCTCTCTCTGTCTTTCTCTCCTAGACACGTCGCATATTTGCGTCGGGTCGATGGCCTGGGGGCCTCGAATTAACGAAAGAAAAATAAAATAGAGACAATAAGAGGAAAAAAAAAAGAAGAGAAACCTACGCGAAAATTTTGTTTCAACTTTCTGTGGTATAAATTTTAGAGTTTTTACTTCTGAAACGTAAATTTTAGCCAATTTAGCCTCAGGCCTTTTTTTTTAACAACTCGTCCGCATTATTTATATACAAAATGGTAGTATTTTTCCTATCGTCGTGTTGACTAGACGACTGCGCATTATGAAATTTAGGTTAACAAAAAGAAAAAAAGAAAAGGAAGAAAAAGGTCTAACTGATTACACCGATGACGATAATCGTTAATTGTGTGATTATATACCTCAGATACCGAATGCACTGTTCAAGGTTTGTCTTTGTCCGAGGCCCATCGTACACGGATACACCAACCGATTGGTCGTAATTCGCATTAGGCAACCGCGCGGCGGTGGGATAGTGAATAATTTAATTTTATTCTTAGCGTGGTATTCACCCAGGAATTAAGGAATCGACCCCTCGAAAGGGGTTGAATAATTCACCCACCCCAGACGACGATGGTCGATTCTATCATAGGAATAGCGACATTCGACGGACTTTTTCCAAATTCTATTCTTGCACAGTTTTTGGATCTAAATATGGCCGTGAAAGTATTCAAAGTGGGTGTTGAAACCGCGTCGACCTCGCCCAGGGGTAAAAGTCCGGAACTCAGAACGACGCGCAGGAATATCGTTACGATGCGTCCGAACAAAACAATGTTGGATTATGGATTCGAAAGTTGCATCTGAAAATGGTTACGAAATTTGAAGAATAGCCGCTTATCCTGGAGCGAAAATGCGAAACTAAATCCAAAAACTCATTTCCCAATACCAGGGTCGGATCTTTTCGAACGGAACATCGAAGACGCGGTGTGATAATGCGTCGTAAACGCTGAATGGGTGCCGCCAGAAGATTCTGAATAGGCTATTAGGACATCCTCCGGGAAGTTTAAGGAGTTCTCGCAACACTCCGTGTTTTGTTATCAATAAATATGTCACCACTGGACCACGATAGTCCATCATCCAGACCCGCACTCTCCATGGGGGACCCCCTGCGACGGGGTAAGCGTGCCGGTCCTCGTTTTATGATCCCTTGAGTCTAAAGTCGCCTAAATGGCCCGCTCGTTAATCAAACCGAATTCAGTTATACCTATGACACACAACTGTACTCGAAGTACTATAAACACATTCCTTTAATCAAAACTCGCCAAGGGTGACACACATCCGACATCTTCTATGACTATTTTGGCTTTCGATTCTTTTCGTACTTTGCGAACTTCTGACACTAATTACATGCCCGTTACGCGACCGTCGTACCGTTACCTTTGAACCTTTATCGCGTGAGGATCTAGTCGAGGGTGGTTTTGCTGTCGAAAAGAGCGGTAAAGTTTATACAGCAGTTGCCTAAAAACTTTCCTTCAAAAATATATCGTTCCGACATACCTGATGCAATCAGAGCAGCTGACGGCGAGACACTAGTTGCATGATGTTGTTGCTGCTGTGGTTGTTGTTGCTGCTGTTGTTGCATAACCTCATTGGTCTGCCAATTGTAGTTCCTAGTCGGCACGGAATATTCCAAATGTTGAGGAAGGCTGTTCTGGTGGTGATAAAACGACTGAACCTGTCGCTGCTGCATTTCGATTTGCCTGATGCTAGGGTTCCGGTGTTCCTTCAGGCTGCACCTCGACGCTGTTGACCCGAGACTCGATGGTGACATCGGGAACATTGCATCCTCCAAAGAATCGTGAGCACTGCACTCCGAGTTCGCCAATTGACCGAAATCCTTCAGAGTCATCGCTGGCGGTTTGCTGCTCGCCGGTATATTGTAGTCCTGATACTCGGACGGTGCTGAATCGGCGTTGGTCGTGCAGAGGTTCAGGGATGAGGTTGTGCAAGGATGTTCACCGTTTGAAGTAACCACTTGAACTGACATACCCGAGGACCTTTCCTCGCCAATTTGTTCGATTTCGGTTACCGAAACGGTCGTCATTTTGGCCAATCACTATTCAATAGAGTACGAAACACAATAACCCTTCCTCCCACCCTCGCAACCCCAACCGCTCCGGATTACCTGAACCCAACGCCGCCTACGCCCACCGTGTACCCAGCCGATGCCTCCTGGACGATAGCCGACCACTGGATGTCTGACGACAACAATGGTTTTCCCTACTGTGTCTAAGCCTCGGGCCCAAAACCGAGTCTTTCACCCGAGGGCATGGGATTACGCAACAGTTGACGTAGTAGAACGATTTTATTGATACGATTTTATATTTTAATTACGGATTCACAAGTGAACGTCGGTTGATTTTCGATGGTAAAAATTCCACTCGTTTTATCAAAACGTTCCACTACGATATTCACGGGTTCAACACTGAAACGATTCAACTGCGTTCTTGCAGATTTACGAGCCGCTAAGGAGGGTCACACTTGATCCATTAACGAAACGACTCGACCGGCTAATTCGTCTGCTATATCACTGTTTTTGGTTTCACTATTTATTTTAAAATTTCGTAGATTTTTGGTCGAACGACTCACTGAGTCTGGTGACGGTGTTTCAGTAGTATAGGAAAATTACCGCTTGATAGTGTCAGAAAAATGTTTGACGACTGGTCAAGAGCCCCACCGACAGTTCGACGTCTCTCTTATGTTCAAACTGCGCTATCGGGCTACCAAACGACAGGTTCGAGAAGTTGAAAAGTTCTCGGTGACTAAGGTGAACGCATCCGAGGCCCTCAGGCGTTGACCTTCCAGGTTGTCCACCCTGACAATCCGGCACATATACGAATATTCAAGTACCGTCTATATTAGTTTCTACTTTTCCACTGTCTACGTACCGATGCGTTGATATGAAAGATCGAACAAAATTCTACCATGCGTGCGTACGTCTTATTCCAGAAAATGTGTAACGATGATCTGATCTTATCGTTCGACGTTGTACAGTTTTCCTGCCCCTCATCGACCGTTAGAGATACCTGCGGTGACGTAATTTCTATAATAACTTAGACGGTAACTCATGTAAAAGAATTGGGTATCATCGATTCATGTGCTCTGATAAAACGGAGTTGGCTTTCGCGAGTAGCTTTTGGGTGGGCTAATACCTCGAATCGCGAAGTAAGAGCGAGGCGTTTGGGATCTTAGAACGGTAGATTGATCAACGTCGCTGGTTTCTCGCTCTCTTCCGTTACGTTAGCCTTCCGCGTTTTCTTCTATCCCCCGTCTCCTTCTTTCGCCGTGCTTTCTTCATCCGGGGGGCCCTTCCGCTTTTGTACGTATGTATAGATATAGAAGCCCCACAGGAATCCACCATTCTACCTCCGCGCTAGATCTGCTAGAATTCTCCCAGCGTGTCTTTCGCTCGGACCCTCGCACACTTTTTCTGCATTAGTGTGTTCCACGGGTAGACAAAGATCAACGGAAAAGGAGGAGGAGAAAAAAAAAGAAGCTCCTGCGCAAAAAATACGCCGTTGTTTCTTCCGCTAATTCTTTTCTTGCAATCAACTTTTTTCAAACCGAGGATGCGGAGCCGCCCACGTTTTCTCATCCTCTCGAACCTCCCGTAGGCAATAAGTGCAGCGAGGTCTTATTTCCTGGATCAGATTTTTCTGTATATTTCTCACGTGGCTCGGGAAAACACGTCGAGTTTCCTCAGAATATTGTCTATCGCGATAATCCAATTCCACGAAAAGTCAACTTCCGGCTAGACTCGGTGATAATCATTTGGTTAATCGCGTCACTTGAAATATCCGTAGTGACGAGCGAAAGACCTACGAGACCCACATTAAGTCAAGTCCGTCATGCTTAGGGCGTAAGGTGTCGAATTTTGTTTTGATCCCCAGGCCCCAGGATAAGGCTAAGTCAGCAGGACTGGCGGTACGCCCACAATTTAAATACGTCGTGCACGTCGATATCTGAAAATCTTCGTGTGCAACGGATAAGCCGTCCGCCTCGTTCCTGTAATTAGAACTTTGGCATAACTTCAAGGGGGTAGTGGGACTCTCATTCCGATAGCTTTCGGTCTCAGTTGCGTGGGGCTTCCACTCTCCGTCCCATTCCCGCTTCTGGCATGGAAATGGAGAACTGTATCTCCGCTTTTGTATTATATAATCTAGAAGTTTGACGGGACTGACGCGCCCGGTAACTGTGCAGGGGGGGTAGGGTAGAAAGTGGCGGATGTAAGCGGGGGCGATGCGAGAAAGGGCCAGACGACACCGCGACGCGACTGTATAAGGGGGTGAAACGGATTGGTTGGAATATAGGGAGATAGGATAGACGACGGAATCGGGATGAGGACGGGGTAGGATAGGGTAGGGTGGGGTGGGATAGGATAGGACCGGCTTCCATATAACCGATGTAACCGTAAGCATAGGTAGAGGAGCCTGCCTGAAAGGAAGGGCACAGCTTCCCTCGCCGGTAAGAGAGAGGCGTGCTTCAACCGCGGATAACATCAGCCCGGCTTCGAGGCCAGGAAATGAAAATCGGGCGAGCACTGTTTAATTTAGATAAAAGCATATGTTACACGACCGTTGGTACAACGAACCCCAAACATTTTGCTTGAAATATGAACATTATTTTCCACTGACAATTTTTTATTTTCTTTTTTCCGAATAAAGTCTCGAATTTTATACGTGAGGCACAAGGCGGGGAAAAAATGTTCGAAACTCGCAGATTGTCTAGATTCGACGAGAAGTGAGATATCGAAAAACTGAACAAGTACATTCTGCGGGACGGTGAACTGAGTGTGCTGAACAAATTTCAGCTCAAAATATTAGAAATTGTAGAAGTTATTCGATTATAAAAATTCGAATTTGAGGTTAAAAGAGTCATTCAGGCTCATTCGATTCTAAAAATCAAGCAAAAAAGGAAAGGTGTAAATAATCGAGAAATTTTCATTGTTTGAGTGTGCTTAACAAATTTCAGCCAAGAATACCCAGAATTCTATAAATTATTCGTCTTTGTGGTAAAAACTACAAAAACTTGTTGTGTTCTCTCAGTGTGCAAAAACCGATTCAGTAAAAATATACAACTATTCCTGACGTATATTTCTCCTAGCGGGTTGAAATCTGAGGAATAGATTTGGATAATCTAGCAGTAGATGTTGAACTCCTAGAAACGTGAGCCCTTTGAAATCCGTACTTATCAGCTAACCGGGCCTAAACCGCTTTCACGCGACTGAGAAGAGCGGCTGATAGGAGTAACAAAGAAGGACGTAAGACGAGTGAATCGTACCTCAAGAATCTACCCCTGTATGGCATGGTTGGATGTTCGTTTAGGAGGGTGGGACATGGAAGATAGGGAGAATAAGTAGCACAACGATTTTCAGAGAAGCGACTTTTGCATCCGGTTAAATTCGCTCGGTTCTTTGCTTTTCTGTTATGCATTCGAGCCAGTGGATCAACGTTTTCTGTCAGTCTATTGCCGTGTTCGCGGTTTTCGCACGCGGATATGACGTGTTTTTATCGTTCGATCGTCAGTCTCCGCGCTTTTGGTGAGGCGCAAGAGATTCTTTGGCCGAGATATGAGAGAAGGGCATCCCACTTTTATACTCTGGAGGTTAAAGTTTAGGAAGTTATTTTGGCTTTCAGGGCTGAATGCCGCGGTGCCCCTGCGTTCCCTCACTTTTCTCAACCGCGACGAGCCGCCAAGTCGACGTCGGTATAAGGTTGACGTTTCTCGTCACAGGCACCCCCTAAACCCCGTCTTTGCCGTCCCACGATCAACCGGCTTCGACGCTCGCAAAAAGTTAGCAATCTTATAATAGAACTTTGCTGAATACAAAATCAGTGGGCTGTCGCGAAACTCGCAGCTTGTATCGCATAATGCCGCCAACTTGTCTGCAGCCTGTATTTTTACGATACAAAAACAAAAAAAAAAGCAAAAAAGCATTGCCATCAAAACATGCGAAAATTTGGGGACATTCTACACAGGGCAGTTTCTTCTTTGAGTGCCATTTTTTGGGATCATTTTGCAAACTTGACAAATTTTTGTGATGAGTTAGTTTATGACGTCACTGTAATTGACGTCGTCATTTTTATGATAATAAGAAAAAAAAACGCCCTAATTATTTCAAAAATTGAAAAAATATATTTTGATGCAAAGACTCAATTGGGACATTATTTCCAATCTGAATGGTATTAAGTTCGTCACGAACATTTCTGATGATAATGTGCATAGATTGGACTCATAATATCCCTAAATGGATTCAGAATTTCTTTGAAAATCTCAAAATATGAAATAAAATTGAAAAAAACTACTACTTTTTGGCAAAAATTGTTGTTAAAAGTTGATCCAATCCATCAAGAATATTTATTTGAAAGATTATGAAAACGTGAAACGATCTTGAAAGAACTGTGTAATCGATATTGTCACACTTATAAAATTCGTCTAGCTCTGAAAACTCAGTATTTTGACAAGTAATTTTTCGATCCTTGTCATCGCCTCGATTTTTGAAAATATTTCTTCTCAATATTTCAATCGGAAAACTTGGTGGCGTCGGTGTGTCGACGGATGGTTCGTGAATTAACGACGTCTGAAAAGGGTGAACGACTATAAGTATTCGAATGAAGGAAAGACACAAGTACAAAAGGCGTAGGCGCCTCACGCCTCTAATTGTCGGGTTTAGAGTCAGGTAATTCAATTTTACAACTTAAGTATAAGAGTTTTTGGTTATTTCGTACCTGGGCGTACGACGTGGAGTCGGGTAGCGAGGGTAGCAAGGGTGGTAAATTACTAACTTGTTCAGTTTAGCATAATAATACTTGCCCTTCCATTGTTCGCCGCTCATTACAACCGAATTATTGGAACTCATCGTCGAGTTATCGGAAAACAAAAAATTGTTCCGCTCCTTTTATTTCACTAAACTTCACCTTCGGACACCATATAAACCATTGTCCACACCCAAAGGTAGTCGCTGTTCAACGAGGCGCGACAAACCCTTCGTCCCTACCCACAACAGAGGCGCCTGGGAACATTGGAGGCCACTACGATTCGGTAAGTTTTCGCGATTCCAGGCTTACCGTGAATGCGAAAAACCCCTCGAAACCGCCGACTCCCGGAAGATATGACCGGGGTCAAGAACCATAACTTTCTTTCAGTGGTTGAAAACGGTGTCCAAGGGCATTCAAATACGTCAACTATATCCGTTACGCTTTGTTCCCCTTTTCAAGCTACTATTGTTTCACAATTAGATGGTGAATTATTTATTTCCTTCACTCGATCGTTTTGTTTCTTTACATGAGTTATTTGTACAAAAATTTGTGATTTTTTTCCCCATTAACAACGGATATTCTTAAATTGATTACTGAAAATTATAGTTATCAACTCGAAACTGTCAAATATGATTTTTCAAACTCGAAAACGTTTTTATTTCAGGATTTTTTTAACAATTTCATTTTTGTGTACGTGTAAGAAACGAATTCTTATACGGTTTGTTTGAATTTGGATTTTTTGGTCTTAAGAGCATGCTACAGTTATTTTTTACTCTTCTTTACCGACCGTACCTGGTTTTCACTTGTTTTCACTGATAGCAATGCCTACGCGTCACGAGCGCGGAAAAGGAACCAACAGCGCAATTCTAGATGGAATTCCGAAGATATATATCGGAAAACTTCTTTGTTTCATGCAACAATGAAGACGTATTCTTGAAAACTGCACAAAATGGTAATTGTTGATGTCAAGCGGGCGAAACTCACAATCATGACCGCGACCACCGCTTGTCATCGACAATTACCATTTTGTGCAGTTTTTAAGAATACGTCTTCATTGTTGCATGAAACAATGAAGTTTTCCGATATATGGCTGATTCTCCCGAAAGACTCATTTTTGATGAAATGCCTATTATTTCCGATAGACCCACATATTTCTTATATTTTTTTACCTGAATATATTAGAACATAACATTTTGAGAAATCGTACCACGGGAAATTTAAAAAAAAAATCGTGTTCACCTTTTTTTTGCGGTTTTTGACCCCTAAACGTCAGTTCCTCTGGGTGAAATGCATACATTTTCCCATACTGTGAAGGGCTAAATACGTACTTAAAATTTAATAAACGGGAAATAATAAATATTTTCTGAAAGTCAACGATCTTCATGAAGACCCTTTTCTGAAATCCAAAAAAAAAATTGAGCCCAGACATTTTACAATAAAAATCCGAATTTTGAAATGCGAAGTTGGCGTCATTCCTCTGGTCCGATGAAAATTAGTAAAAATTAGTGAATTGGTTGGGATTAGCGAATGGGGCTTCCGGGAGCAATGCCTCCTAGATCCAATTAACCGAGCTGACAATTGGTCAAAGTTTCATTTTCAACGTTAGTGACTTTTTTTTTTACGAATACAGTGTGGCTTGAGTGATGTCACAAGCTGGGGCGTCATTCCTCTGACAAGTGCCAAATTACTATTTTCGACAAAAAAAAACGTCGTGTATGTTTGCATGTAAAACTATCGAGTACCAACTCACTGCGGCGTTTTTGAGGTCAAAAGACTTTGCATGTCATATTACGGACGAAAAATCGTCAAGAACGTCAGTTCCTCTGGCATCATTCCTCTGGTATAAAATCGTCATTTCCCTATCCCAAAGCATGGTAAAAACTTGAAAATGAGCTTGAGTTTGTCCAAGTGGTAATTACGTTTATTACTCCAAACTGAAGGCTATCCAGCAATTAAAAACTCAAAATTGAATTTTTTTTAGTTTGATATTTTGGACCCCGAAAAATGAGTCTTTCGGGAGAATCAGCCATATATCTTCGGAATTCCATCTAGAATTGCGCTTTTGGTTCCTTTTCCGCGCTCGTGACGCGTAGGCTTTGCTATCAGTGAAAACAAGTGAAAACCGGGTGCGGTCGGTAAAGCAGAGTAAAAAATGACATGCTCTTAAACTCTGATCTAAATTGAACGAGATATACATTATTTCGAGTTTTAGTAGCGTTTTAAGAGTTTCTACTTTGTTTTAGGTTCCTTTTCGTGATTGCTTGAGTAGAAATAACAAGTTATCCATTCATTTGGAAGAGGCATCTTTTCTGAACAGTTTTAGTCATAATCGACAAGAAATTAAATTATTCTTGAAATCACGTGCTGCAACCAATTGAAAGTTTTTTTAAGATTATATTAGACGGTTTCAACTTTTGTTTTCAACTGTAAGTCTGATATATCCCTGAATATCATTGCAGGAATATTTATTGGGGTAGACGGAGAAAGAATGAAAGTCGAAAATAGTATTTCATAATTTTTGGTGTCTCAATTTTCCTGAAAAATAAAATAGCTTATACGCTCGAATACGACTCAAATCCTGTGGAATGGAATTTGATACTGTCTCAAGATGGATGAAAGATAAACAAAAACAATAAAAAAATATAATAATATATTCTACAAAAATGGAAGCATGTGGAAAAATGTTGTACATATTTGTCAGGATTAGTAAGAGAGATTTTCATAACCCTGGAGCCTATAAAACAATATTCAGTACCGCTTGAGGAAGACAAGAAGGAGACATAATGAATTATTACAGTCCAAAGTGTAAAACTAAAAAAGAATTGATTAGTTTTCCTCGATAAATTTTTCTAATCGCGTTATTTAATCTGTTTCTATATTTTTGAAGCAGAAAATCAATTTCGCAGACTATGGGTCACGCATATACCGATTTTCCCCCTGAATTAGCATTACTCTCCGGGACGTCATTAATACTGAACAAAAAATGTTCTATGAGCAAGGAAATCGATTAACTTAACAGAAATTGAGTGACGAAAGAAAAGTTCACTTATTTAATTCAACTCGCCCATTAGCATCGAGTGATAATTTCAATTGATTGAATCACATTTACTTGATAATATACAAGTCATTCATTTACTTGGCTTGGATGAAATTTACTTGATCATAGACAATTGTTTTTTCTGTTCAGTTATTTTCAAACTTCAGGTTTTTAAAAGATAGTATCGCAATGCCTCGTTCACTCAGGATATTCACTAGTTTTTTGTATATTCATCCACGGAATGACAATCAGGAAATCATCCAAGCTCATTTATTGATTATTTAGTGGAAATATTTCCACAGTTTCGGACATTCCCCGACTTTGCTGAATAACAGAAGTCTCAGAAGAAGTGAGATATAATGTCGTTGGTATCCTGGGCGTGGTAGGAACCTCAGTAGCTGTTGCACCCGTTGGAACCCCGTGGCTCATCCATTGACGCATGTACCGTAGCTCTCGGTGCTAATCCGAAATATTAGCAATATTGAATGAGCTTTTATTGGCATTAAATTAAAGAATTACCAGCAGTTTTGAAACGCCTATCAGACGACAATGATCACCTTCTGTTTAGACTCCTTGGTCCCTAGTCCGGACGCTAGCCACCATGAGACTGTAACGAATTTTACTGATTTACAACGCGGACTCGAAGCGAACTGTAGAAATCTACAAACCGAACATAAATTCTGAGAGACCACTTTCTTCGAATTTTCCTACAGAATACGAAACCAAAAATAAAGAGCATGGAAATTATTTTAATTGAAGTACCTTGTCGTCTAAAGTATATTTATCTCTGACACGGGTACAGATAACCAACGACCGCAGGGTTCTGAAAAAGAGAATCGCTCACTTTCGCCTACTTCTTATCGCATAGATAAGACAATGGCGTCAACAACTTCATGCCGATAATCAGAGTGATGAAATTCTTCATTCCCTTCACCCGAAGGACCTCATCGTGATGGGATAAAGTAGACGGAATGAATTGTCAACGCTGTCCCAGTTGTTGAACAAGCCTATCTAGTAAGTAATTATTTGATGGTAGTTTACTTATTTTTCTTCTAGATCAATGATTTTATACCTGAAAATGGATGTCAATTTTCCGATTTCTAGATCATAATGGATTCAATTCAAAATAGTTACTTTTTTTATTGGATTATAAATGAGGCTTTCAAAATCATCAACTGGAACAACGAATTTAGGACCTATTAATCTAAACAGTCTTCAGTTTTGTCCGGTTTCCTCAGATATGTTGTACCAATATAGTGGTTTCAGACTGTTCAGTAAAGTGGTCTTTCCAAATTGAACAAAGGACTTGTTGATCCTCTATAAAATTGTACCGGATATTCGTCATTTTCTGAAATAAAGTAACATTTTTCTGATTTCATACGTCATTTTTCGTGATAAGTCGAGTAAAAATGAGTATATCGAACAGTTCTCTGTTCAATTGGAAAAAGGCCTCTTTACCGAACATCTTGGGACCAGAAAATCCGAGATCACGGTCCATCGGTAGATTTTATTTCGTGTTCCACAGACAATAAAAAAGTGTTCTTAACCCTCCCTAGTCACACCTATTTTCAGTCCCATAAGAAATAGATTGTGACGTGGGGTCATTTTTACCCAGTGTGACTGTGAATGGTTAAAATCGTGTGAAAATCATTCTGAAGTATGAGAAAGGACTTTTTGAATAGGTCCTCCTCCCAAGGTGATTGCGGAGTCAATTTTTAATGACATAAATATTTCGAATACTTTAGTACAATCAGCGCAGGCATGTTTATTTAATGGTAAAAAGGACAACGTAGCGGACTTTTACATACAATACCGAACATTTATCAGTGTAAACATCCTCGTTTCACATCACAATTTGTGCAATTTCCCGTGCAAGAAAATACTAATATCCCTAAGGATGAGTTAAGGGCACGATCGGGCTTCCCTATAAATCGTCATCGTGTCCGATCGAGGATGTAACGCTTCAATCGGAGGCATGATCAGGCAATTCTGTTCGGCATGCCAGATCGGGGCCTTGCCATGGCCCTACTAGTAAGCTGATATACTCGTAGAAGCTATACTAGTGAGGCTATGCTGGGATATACTTGATGATACCGTACTTGACCCGATCTGTGGTCATGCTCATGTAAGGGAAGCCGTAAATTGCCCCTTAGATTTATCCGCACGGGAATAGGGAAGTTTCCGCAGATTGAATCTCAACAGATATCCATGAAAAAATAAATACAATTTATAAAAACTGTCATAATTATAGAAATGACTTCAGGTGACTGTAAAGAGTAATTGAAAATTATCAATTTTCACATGCCACGTGACGTCACACAGTACCTCAGCCGTCATGTTATTCTATTGACTATGGTTGTCCTGGCAGCGCCGTCAGACGGTAAAACTGTGCGTTAAAGGGATTGTGTGACGTCACACGCGACCGCGAAATTCAAACGCTGTATCAAAAAAACTCGATTTACGTAAAAATTAATTATACCTAATCATCAAATTGTCAGACGAGAGAATTAAAACAATTTTTCACGGGTAAATGGCAAATGTTCAAGTCCTCTAAGTTTCTCCTTTCTCCATAGACTGGAATTGTAATCGAAATATCGGCAAAGATCGACTAACATACAGTAAAGAATCAGTTAAAATGATCAATGTATCTGGTCCTGGGACGTTCGCCTCAGCACTTGCGGGGGTGGGTATAAGTTGAGATATTCGGTGGTGGGTATACATATAGATATTATCGCTTGTACCGCGAGATGTTTTATTATTATATCTGCGTCATGTAAACGCGTTGCTCCTAGGGTCGCGCGGCGCGGCACGCTGGTAGATCCTGGGTCTCTACGGGTATCCCGGGTCGGCCAGGGGGCGCCGGGGATGATATATCATCGGGCGCTGTTTGCACTTTGACAACATCGCGGGCATAAAAACGCTGACTCATTTAAAGCGGCCCCCGGGATTGCGGCGTGCGGCGATGGCTCGGCTCTCTTTTCTTCCGCACCACAGCAGCCCTGGCCCTCCTACTCCGATCTTCCCTCCTCCCTCCTCCCCCTCCCCCCTGCCGCTACCCACGGGGGTAACGCTCTTCTTTCTAATTGCGATTCCTCGTATAATTTTTATTAAGACTAATTAATTGCAATGGCCCGTATAATTCAGTTTACTAAACTGTTTATATCTACTCTGTACTCTCTTCTCTTCTCTTCTCTTTGCTATAATATAAGGGGATCAAATAAATTAGCAACGATTTCATTTATGCTATTCAAGTGTTTCAACTCGAATAATGTGATATAATAATCCTACCCTGTGGGAGATAGGGGCGAACGGAAAATACGGGGCAGTGAGATGGGGTACCTGAATATCAATAAACCAGGGGCAGGATGGAGTGCCTCTAAAATCTAGTAATCTAGTATGTTCGGGGCAAAATGGGTCACATCTAGGTATGACTTTCAAACCCTCAATAAACGTGACTTTATGAATGATGTGTAACTTTTCATTCATTTTAGGGTACTTCCACCCCCCAAATAAAAATGTCAATTTGTTTTTTCAGCGAAATAATTACGAAAAAAAAAAATTTAATTGCGATGTTTAATTAATTTTCGGTAGTTTCATTTTTTATGTTTGGATACAAATTCAATTTTTTTTTTTTACATTAGACAACCTATATTATTGGACCTATAAATAAAAGAAAAAGAAAAATCATTGTATTCAAAGCTACATAAACTTGTTTTATTTCACAATAAAATTAAACTGTGTAGTTTCAATGAAAATTCGTGAGTATTGCGTTGATTTCGTGTTAGCTGTCCAACTGCTTGGCTTCTACATTGGAAATACATTTATTTTTCGAAATATTTCCTTTTTTTCAACGTAAAACAGAAAACTTTCTAAAACATGACAATTAGTGAACAGAACAGAAATTATTTTAGAGCTGAGGAGAAAAAGTGCCTTTTATACACAGGTGTTACTGTTTTTCCGAATCAATGTTGCTCTGTAAATTGAAGGATACAAAATGAAGTAATAAATGACTTCATTCGAAATTACTGGAGTGAAAAGTGTATTTTAACTTGAAGAATTGAAAAGGTGGCATTTTCATAAAGTGCCATTCATCCTCTATTTAAATTCAAGAAACTATTTGACAATTAAACAAGTCTTTTTCAATTAACGGAAAATTGATTTTGAGTGTTTTCTGACCCTTCAATAATTATTCTCGTCCACAGATTCAGGAAATCAAAATAAAAATAGTCAATCCCGTGTCGATTGCGACTATCTGCACGCGAAATTGGCGTCAAAATTTACCCGAGTTAAGATTATAGGTGTATAAGTATATCAAAACGAAGTGTAGCGGAATGTGGGTCGTCGTCGAGGAGTGGATTTAGTGGGGTATTCAATAGGGTAAATGGAGTATTGCATATTAAATATAATGGTTCAGGGTTTGCGAAGCGAGTTTACTGTGCCGGAGGGGCTGCGTATGGATGCGTGGAAAGTAACGCGGAACGCGGTTATTGATTGCGAGTCTGTCATTGACGCCCGTCGCATTGAACCAGATACGATTTTTATTTATCCTTGCAATTATTTTGCCGTTTAAAAAAAAAAAAAAGTTCTCTACACCAAAAAAAAAAAAAAAAAAATTTGACTCCACTCGGATCCGCGATTATCGCGGATTATGATACCGCAAATACCGCGGGGTGACAGAACCGCGCGCGGTCCACGGCGAAGACAAGAGAGAATTATTCCCACCGTGCGGTTCCGCGTAGCTGCGGTGTGTTCGCGCGTTGAGTGATGGCTGCGCAGTCGACCTCCTAACCGACGCCATACATCATTCAAGATGGCTGGCTTCTCACGCCGCTTGGGGAGAGACAGGGGTGACAAACCCCCGTCCCGGCTTGCTACTTTTGACTAGTCGCGTCTACGCCTTCATTGATAATCGTATTACCAACGTATCAATCACGGAGTATAACTATTCTGTGTGCATAGAAATCGCGGGGACTTTATAACGTCCCTCGATTGCGTTACAGGCATTTTTTACATTTCTCATAATGATAACACTGTGCGAAAAAATTAGGGACTAATTTTTTTATGAGATTTTCGGCATTCATTTTTGGATAAAATCATTAAGCTGATTCCGGATCTGCAAACAAAAATATTCTGTCACGTCACGTGGTCGAGAAAATAGCGTTTCAATATCCAAAAATGGCCCTTCGAGTCTCGTAGTTTTAAAATAAAATTGGGATTCCTGAATTTTCATTTAGGGTTCTCGTGAGGAATTTTCATACTGAGTCCAAATCTAGAAACGAAAATATTTGATCTAGTCACGTGTTCGAGAAAATCGCGGTTGAATATTCAAAAATCTGAAAAATGGGCTTTTTTGGCCATGTTCGGTGACTTTTAGTTTAAATTAAATTAGGATTCCGAAATTTTCATTGAAGTTTTGGAAGAGATATTTCGTACTGATTCCGAATGCAGAAACAGAAATATTTTTGCACTCAAAGTTTCCGAGAAAATCACACTTTGGACTTTGGCGATCATTTCTTTTTTTTTTTTAAATATGGTAATGGAATGTTGAATTTTTCGCTACATACTTGTGATCAGCCGAAAAATTTCTGCCATTAAATACCGAAAAACTGAGGAGAATTTTTTTCAAATTTTGAGTGCGATTTTCTCGAAATTTTTGACGTGGTGGAACATTTTGCTCTTCAGAATTCAGATTCATAATCAGCGCGAAAATTTTAGCGATCTCCCATTTTATCTTAGACTGCAAGCTAGCCACAAAAAAAAAAACAGAATAATATGCCATTTTTTATGCTCAAACATGATTTTCTAGAAAATGTGTCATGATAGAAAATTTCTGATTGCGGATTCGGATTCAGCGTGACAATTTGCTATAGAATCCCTTAACAGGATCAGATTTATCGGACATCGTCATAGTCAGAAGTAAGAATTGATCAATAATTATCGAGTAAAAAATTGAAAAATTATTTCATCAATCTGGTATTCAAATTCAGCTTATGGATGAGCCCGCTATGGCGCTATATACCTACTGTAGCCAACGTAACCTACTGTAACATACGTTTTGTACGTTGGCATTAAAATGTCATTAGCTGCTAACTAATCCGGGCTATTGCATTTCCTCGAATGATTGACAGCTTTGGAAAATTGTAATTGAAAAGTTAGATCGAATCTATGGAGCCTGGAGAAAAGGGAATGAATCTCAAGAATCAACCTGTCTGAAATAGATCGGAAGCTTCGTAGTTCCGGAAGGTCGTCAAAATTTCAGACTCATCGGAGTTTTCAGTGGCAATTAATCGTTCATTTTGATGTACGCTGTGGCTAAGGAAATAACAAACCAGACCGTTTCGAAACGTGAATAAAACTCGAACGCCTTAACTGGTCTCTAAAAACTTTCATCCCGTAAGAAGTCAAATTGAAATTAAGCTTCAATTTTGCTTTTGGAAAGCTAGAAAATCTCCTTCACTCTTGAAATTAACGCGGAAAAATGTAAAAAGCAATTTTTTGAAGCCAAACTCAGTTCCTGAAGGATATAGAATTTTTTTCTGTATTCTTTTCTCGGAATTTGTGAAATTTTGGCAAGATGAGTGAAGTTCGACCTGCAGAATTGAGAATAAAAATTGTAATAAGTCGTAAATTGTGATAATAAAATTGAATTATAATAACTAGAAATGATAAAAAATTATGACGTTTGATTTCATTTCGGATTCTTTTTCGCCAAAAGTAACGTAAATAAAATTCGAAAAAAAAAACCACCGGAGAAGTAAGATAATCATTCGAATTTCGGTGAAAAATTCTCCTTTTGAAGAGTGTATAAACCTCGTATCGGCAAACAATGAAAATTTCCCATTTTTTCAAAACTGAAAGTACAAATCAATAATTCATCCATCCAATTAGTCTCATTGAAAAAAAAGTTTCAGAAAATAGGTCAATATATGCGTTCAGATTTTATTTATGCTTCAAACTAGTCCAGTTTTATTTCCGGGAGTGCAGTTCATATTCATGTGAAGTAGAATCACTTTGAATAATTAGATTGTAGGTATTTTGTCTTAGTCGTTGAATATAATAATCACAATCGTTTCAAGCACCTTAATTCCAGTATTTTTTGGTATACAGTATAGAATATAGATCATTCTATCAGGAGTGACGTGACACACTTTTCATTTTTAGTCTCTTGCATTGCCTTCAATTAATTCTTGTGCAATTGAAAATCGGAAGAAGAATATGATCGAGTCAATTTTTCTAAAATTGCTACAAAATGCGAGGGAGAAATAAATCGTTGATATAACGTGTCAATAGCTAGTGAAATATTGAGAAATAACCGTGGAAATAACTGAAATACTTAGAAATAACTGAAAAATAAATGAAATAATAAGAAATAACTGAGAAAAAAATTAAATGATAAGAAATAACTGAAAAAAAATTGAAATAATGAGAAACAAATAGATTGGAAATAAAAAAAAAAAAAAAATGGTTGGAAAAACCGAAAAAA
>JAFFZH010011421.1:0-11422 GCA_018420115.1 Euura saliciscinereae
CTTCGGAATTCCATTTAGAATTGCACTCTTGGTTCCTTTTCCGCGCTCGCGACGCGTAGGCTTTGCTATCAGTGATAACCCGGTAAGGTCGGTAAGAAGAGTAAAAAATGAGTGTAGCATGCTCTTAAAAACAACGTCTGGGAAGAAATTCTATAAACATTAATACCCCAAATATACTATGAACATTTTCTCGAGTTTATTAGATTCTTTTTCTGTTCTTACAAACGTAGATCTTGAGATTTTTTTCACCCTAGAACCCCACACTCAATTGTTTGAACCACGCCCCCCCACGGGAACAAACGTTCCCCAACTCTCTAAATTTCTTGGAGTGGAATTTTCACTCTTAGCGTGGAGTGAAACGCGAGGCACTCTTTTTGGAGTGAATTTCCACTCTTATGGAGTGACATACTTCACTCTAGTCGAAAGAGTGAACATTTTCACTCTAATTTTGCGAGTAGTCTCTCTCACTCTAGGACATAGAGTGAATCTTTCCACTTTAATTTCGAGTGACTGTTATCTGACTCAAAGTTTCACTCCAAGAGAGAGTGAATCTTCGAGCGTCACCTGGGATCGATTATCGATCCAACCTCCGGCACACCAAGTTTCAGTACCCGTGATCGCCACGCGGCGGCGTTGCTTCTCACAGCCAGGTAATCGCGGTAAGAAGCATATATTCCAGCGCCGCGGGGTGGTCATGTCACTCGTTCCTGGACTACGGCTGGACCAATACCTCCCAGAGATTCAGGTGTTAATAACCAAACTCCGAACAGAAGACGAAGTTGGAAACAATTTTAAAATAATTGCAGCTTTGTCCATTCAACTTATATTTCGATTAATATTGGTAAACACCTGCTTCTCCTACTTTACTTCTGCAACTTCTTCACAAAATTCTTTTTGGGATTCTCCTCACAGTCAAATGACAATCCGTCATGATTGATATAATATTGACCATATTTACCGAATTAAGAGATCAACAAAATCTAACTGGGTTCCCTGCATTATGAAAATTTCACCCCAAAGTTAGAATGAACTTTTCACTCCAATATTCGGACTGAATAGTCACTCCACTAACAACTGAAAATTTCACTCGATAGGAGTGAAAAGTCATCACTCCACTGCCTAGAGTGGACCGTCTCACTCCTAAAAAGAGTGAACTTTTCACTCCTAAAGAGTGAACTTTTCACTCTTAAAGAGTGAATATTCACTCCAACGGATGGAGTGAATATTCACTTTTCCTAAGAGTGAAAAGTCACTCCGGTCCCACTGGCACGATTTTCACTCTCTCTAAGAGTGAATATCTCCTCCTAAAGAGTGAAATTTCACTCCAAGAAATTTGGAGAGAATAGTTTCATTAACGTAGAGTAATCAGGTATAGCAAACGACCACTCCGGGTATCTATACCAAAAAGATGCCAAGTACCACGCTACCTGAATTTCTATTATTAATTCCATTTTTCGCGGTCAACAAGCTTTCTTCAAGTAGGGGAAAGTCCCCCAGTACCTGACACCTAAAGTTATTCGTTAATAAAATTATCATTTAAGTGAAAAGATAATTATTTCAATTTTTATTATAATCTTTGGAGTATTTTTAACAATATAGGAACTTTTCGAACTAGTATACAACGTTAAAGTAAGAATAAAATACTATTTTATTTAGTAACAAAAACTAGAGAGTCAGAAAACTGGCACCCAGAACCGGACACTCATAGTACGGATGGAAATAATGTCTAAAAATTAAATGAATTTTGCAGTGGTCACAAATATATTGATCGGAGCACTCAGGGGTATTCGCCTCCACTTCTCATAATCTTCACGCGATAGCACAAAGTACTTTTTGGTACTCCATATTTGACCGCAGCTTCTCTACCCGTCATATTGTCACTCGAGACTCTTTGAACTGCCTGCTTCATATTTTTTTCGGACCATTTTCGTCTTTCGAGTATTTTTGATCGGCGAGCCAATGGTAGAACCACACTAAAACACGTCACAAGTTTTGTATAAATAGTCAAATTCAGAGAAGAATTTGGGTGTCCGGTACAGAGGGACAAATCGAGTGTCCGATATTGGGGACCCGTAATGCACAACTAAATAACGAAATATGTGATTGTTCGCAAATACATATATCAACTTTTATTTACCATTATCTGAAAGAATACATACCAACAAACATCCCAGGCCAAAAATAAAACAACAGAATCACGAGTTCGTTAAAATCAACAAATGCGAAACTTAGGCGGGACATAAATTTATGCAGGCTGAAACGTCAACTGTCTCTCGGCGGCACACGGGTGCTCACTGCCACGTGTGGCGCATCCCCTCGGCTACGTTCGTTGTGCAGGTTCGAAAAACGCAAGAAATCTATAGATAATTTGTTTACTTTGGGGTATCCGACGTGTGTCCGGTACTAGCTGCCGTGCTACTTAATTTCTTCAAATTGAACTTCCATCTCCATATTTATTCGTTTATAGTAATCACCATTATTCTTTGACAGGGACTGTCCAGATATTACGTAACGCTATTTGGGATAGTGCGTACGTAGGCTTCCCTATACTACACTATAAAATTCAGCGTTACGTAATATGGGGACAGGCCCACAGACATCTCCTTGCCAGTAGCATTTGATTTCATTGCTTTTTCAGACGACATAATTTTTGTGAGCAGATATTTCTGTAGAGAGACTTTTTGTGTAAAGTCATGAAAAGATTAAATCCCCCACGATCGGCTGAGTTTCAGAAACTAAGTTTTTTTAATGTAGAATACCTTTTGTTTGAAGAAGATCAAAGATCCTTTCTAATCGGAGTTTGTGATATTCATAACAAGAAACAAAAATGTCAAGTCAATTTGAATCTTGGGAGATAATGGCTGGAATACCCTATATACAAATGACTTTCACCAGGTCGTTATTCATGAACGAACAATAATTACCAGTTTGCACTGAACCCAAAGTTGAGTAGCCTGGTACTTTCAACATCTGACACAACCGGTGTCGCTATGAACATTTCGGAACTTAGAAGGTTCTTAATGACCTCGCTGGAAGAGGGGGGAAGAGGAATAATTATAAGATAAGGAAATAATAAAATGAATGAATGTTCGGATATAAACAATGAAACAAGTTTGCAAAGTTGAAACTGAAACAATTGATCGCTTTTGTAGGTTGCTTCCTGAAACCTCTATATTTCACGGAAATACACCAATCATTATTACTGCGGCAAAAAAAGTTTGTTCATTCTTCATTCGACGACTTTTTTTCATGACCAGCTGATTCAACCGGATAGCAGCCTTGGTATGGTAGGTAGGTAGATATATATACATGTATAGGTACAACGACACCGGCTACGGCAGTTTTACGACTTTGTGAAAACATTGCAGTACTGCACTACTACCTCCGCGTATTATAGGTGGACACATAACTACGAACTGTGCAAATGCAGAGACTGCATGCAAAAGTGACTGTTTTGTATTCTTTATTTCTCGTTCATAGAAGCTAACCAGTAATTTACTTCACATCTGTTATCACTATCCTACCGATTCAAAGTAGCAGAAAAAACCCTCTTTATATCCCCAACAAAGTGCGCTTCCACGGTTTTCAACGATTTGACGGTTTTTACAGAGGAACTTGTCATGCATAATTTAAGCGAACGATGGTTGAAAGAAAATGTATCTAAATATCTCCTGTTTCATCTAAGTAGTATATCTTTCTTCATTGCCTGGACAAAGCCTTTTGAAATCGAAGATCGAAGTCATTTTCTTTGATTCAGAACCCGCACATTATAACCAAGTGAGGAATAAGTGACAAATGAATGGCAATTCTTGAATTAGGCGTCATTCAAGTATTACGTAACGCTCAAGGGGGGGGGGGGGGGGGGGGGGCGGTAAAAACGTGACCATTTGTTACGGGGGGAGGGGGGGATATCGTCAGACGTTACGTTACGGTTTTTATTTTCAATAAATACTTGAGAAAAAAAAGTATATAGCCACATCGCCAAACAGTTTAATTGTAACCATGAAAAATGACCCTATTTTTTGAAAATTTCCAGCGCGTTGTCATAATCTTAGCAATTGATAGCGTAACGTAACTCTTATGGGCGGGGGGGGGGGGGGGGGCGACGGTTTTGATGTGTTGTTGTTTTGTTAGGGGGGGGGGGGGGGGGGGGGTCAAAAATGGTCACAAATAGCGTTACGTAATACTTGAATGACGCCTTATCCACAAAAAAGTTTCAAACTCATAACGAAGGTTAAGCATCGTCGAATTTGTAGTAATTAGTGCAAAGTTTCAGATTCTCCTACTCGCAAAATCAAATTCGCGACGATCAATTAATGTGTCTGGTAATTGATGACATCAAGCCATTGTCGACGTATTTATGAATCGCCACTAGTTACCAACTGATAATCAACTCGTTATATTACTTTTCAGTCGTTAAAATCGGTTACCAAACATCTTGCATCTTTCGGTGTAATCTGCATTTATTATATTTAATACCGATTTTTTGAAAGAAAATTATAAGGGCCATCGAAGATTGTTTTTTCTTCTTCCATCAGGCTACCATTGTAGTATGAAAGCATATTTTCACATGTCAAATTATTGTTATCATCACGTGGACCATGGCTTCCAAGTTGACGTCTCTCCGCAAACACACCTGACTGGCAAGGACGATTGCACCTTGTATATTGATCGAAATCTTTTCGGTTTTTTCGGTTCAGATCAATGTACGAGGTGTCATCGTCCCTGTCAGTCGGGTGTGTTCGCGGAGTGGCGTCAACTTGGAAGACATGGTCCACGTGATAATAACAATAATTTCAACGTATGAAAATATACTTCTATACCAAAACAGTAGCTGAATGAAGGGAAAAACAAATCTTCGATAGCCATTCAAATTCATGTTTATACCTACATAGAGTAATATGTTCAAAATTTCGCACAGAACATCTCCTCCCGTAGCGCTAACAATGTAATAGGAAATATTCACAATAATTGAATGTTTTGAGAGCCCATTATTCCCCGTGTCTGGGTTCATGTCAGCTCTTTGACTCGCTTCTTGATCAACAAGTGGCAGCTGGAAACTTGGTAATAGGGTTCGCCGTGAGACCCGTGACGAGAAAAAAGAAATACAGAGAGAAATCTCACAAAGAGGAAATAAAATCTGCAGGGATTCTTACACGTCTTGTACGCAAGTTCCACCAGAGACTCAAGCAGACAGGATTACGTAAGCCTTAAACCGAAGATAATCAATGCGCATGCGCTGAGACTGTATGTCTTTCATATATGATCGCCGAAATGGCTTGAACCGCACCGTTTCATGCGGCGGGGACACTGAGGAGGTCCACTTACGAGGTTAAGGGCGAAGATAAAGGGGATGTATTCCGCTAAACTAATCCACTAGGTGGCAGCATCACTGCATGATTCTTCCAGTGCGAAGTTTATTCTCATTTTTTTCATCGAATATTGAAATATGTCGTTTATACAACAGTATATTATACATTTAGGCAAGAGAGCAGGTGTTTTCCGTCAAGCACCCTTGCGTGAGACTAAACACCGTTTCCTACCCGTGGTGCTTGTGCTGTGTGTGCGTGCAGGTGCACATGCATTAGAAGCGAATGATAGTGCCGTCGGAACGGTTTTCTCCGCTAGAGGTAGCACTTTCTGGGTTCATTTTCCTGGTGCCGAAGTTATTTTTGCCGTGCTGTGAGTTATTTATTTTTTATTTTTTGGATCTGTTTCCGGGGTTTAAAACCTGTGACTTTCATCGTATTTCAGACAATCAACAACACGAGTTTTTAGTGCATATGTTGTAGGCAAATGTTCATCGCTCTCAGCAATCATCTCCTTGGCAATATTGATATCATTCAGATTTAGCGCAACTTCACACCAGCTATGATGCTGCCATCTACGCCGAGCTTTACCGGAGTACATCCTCATTCCAGAAAATCGTAAAATCGCTATACTGCTTCAAATCACTCCCGATATAAGACTACTTACGCCGCTCACGGTATACGACGGAGGCGTACAGTACCGTGCATAAGTTCGGGTATCGCTTTTCGCATTTTCGGTCGGGACCAAACTTAGATGCCTCAGCCAAAAAAAAGGCGTAGAGTAACGATCTAGGTCGCATTTGGAGGTCAAAAATAATCAGCTTCATTATTGTGATTTGCAAAATTCTCTACGACCTTCTTTAGCAGTCACTAGGTGATGTGAAACATGTTATTTTTTTCGCGATTTTTATACTTCTTTAAAGTTACGCGTAACTTTTTGGGAAATAGCAATATAAATTCTTTCTCAGAAGGAGTTTCAAAGCGGCGAGGTTTAGCTTTGATTTCCTTCTTTTTTTTTAATGTCTGTGAATTTTTCCGCAAAATTATTATAGTAGTTCAGTTTTTGGAAAATCCACCATAACTCGAGAACTATAGGGTCTAAAATTGAATATCAAGGAAATATTTCTAAAATTGTTCAACTAAATAAGGAAATGAAGAGTCTTCTGTCAATTCAAAGTATCGAGGATGGTATGTGTTCAGCGGGATAAGTATTACTATTAGATAAGGACAATTTATATGTATCATACTGTTAGATTAGGGTTTGTGTCATGTATGGGTTCGCGCTTGGGTATACAGACCATATCTCAACTACACGGTCTTACATACAGGTCTGGAAACTCCGGCACTTTTGAGTGGTGGGGAGTGTCACCGTTAGTGAGGCACAAACCTCAGTTTCCTATCTATCCGCTAGGGGCGCCATCGGCCCGGGGTATGATAGATATAGATATATACTACGGTCTTACATATTCAGGATTGTTGATTCCGAAGAATCAGCTGTTCGGATCTGATTTATGATTGGCTCACCCCGAGGGGGCAGCGCTACAGACGGCGAAGACGAGAACCACGGTTTTCCTTCATTATCTGAGTCACTCCCCACCTTACTAGTTTCCAGACCTGTATGTAAGACCGTGCTCAACTATGTAGAACGCAACATCGATACATATCTTAACTGTTAACTGCTATCAGCGCCAAATCACCGACTAGTGGCCGTATATTTTCCTAGTAGTCCAGTCAATCTCGACTCTTTTTACATGGTGTATACGAAATTTCGCTGCCGGGCATGAAAGTTACATCAATCGATAGATAAAGATCCCCTTATGACTATATCAAAATGTATCCTCGCCAATTTCACGGGAGATTAGCAATTAATGAAAAACAATCGGAAATTTGCGGCCAACCGACTTTCACCGGCCCTTGCTCGAATGTTACTGAGTCAATGAAGGAAATGAAATTACCAATTTGTAGCGCCGGTAAATTAATATCAGATTCAACTGAAAAGTATGAGAAAATATGCACTGTTAATTTACTATAATTATTTCAAGTAATTTCTGAGCATTTTCCGACAGTGCGTCAGCTGATCGTTCCGTCGTTCCCATGACGTCTGCGCCTGGGTCACGTGACACGCACCGTAGCGGTGTGTTTCAAATTTCCGATTGTTTTTCATTAATTGCTAATCTCGCCCTGAAATTGGCGAGGATACATTTTGATATAGTCATAAGGGGATCTTTATCTATCGATTGGTGTGACTTTCATGCCCGGGAGCGAAATTTCCTATGCAAAGTCTAATTTTACTGGACTATAGCGGCAGGAGTAAACAGCCTATCAAAAGTTGGCGCGAACGGGTAAATCAATCACTCTTAGGCGACTTTTGGCTCTATCATGGATGTACACTTGCACACGCGCGCAGTCCTCTCAAGATTGTTGTATTGTCGAAGAGCTGAAGAGCGGGAATAGTACATTCCGATACGCGTGAGAAAGGGGTTGTTTTGGTACTAGTGGGAGGCTTGTCGTCCGAGCAAAGCGAGCGTGCCAATTTAGCTGACTTAAGCTGGTCATAAGTTGCCCATACGTTAACTTTTAGTTGATAAGTATTCAAGTCACAATTTTGTGTTGTTTGGGTCACGAATGTGAAGACAACTCTCACACATGTATCGAGCAAAAAATATTCATCACAAACGCGCGTGATGAAAAGTGAGCTTATATCGAAGCGCCATATATATGAAGCAACGGCTCGACGTGGCCATATTTCTACACGTGTAGAAGAGGGCTGAACTAGTGAACAAGCGAATATTTTAACGATTCCTTTGCAAGTTCTACAAGGAGGATCGCCGACACAACAAGTTGGAATGTGACCATAGGACATGGCGAGACGATAGCAGCATCCCAGCTGTGAGGAATTATTAGTAGGGTCATAGATCAAGCGAACTTGTAGACCCCCTGCCAGCCTGGGTGTGCGGGCGCAGGGCAAACAGGTAGGCGCCTGCGAAACCAGGTTAGCGCAGGTTTGCTAAGAATAGGTCAGGTTAGGTGAAGTGAGATACAGCTATGCGGCATTTAATCATGGCTACAGTCACCCAAATCCAACCGCTCGAACCTCCACACAGCTGCGTCGGTGAAACCGCCCTAAAGGTCCTTTGTCCCAGTTAGTCACTTCGATATTGTTTCTTTCGCTCGCTCGGACGTGGTGAATTTTCTACACGCGAGCCTACCGTTCAAAATTTGATTAAATTCTGTCCAGGCACCATCTTTCGCGCCCAAAAAAAATTATTCGAACTATTGACGGTGCTCCTTGCTCGAGGACACGACAGGTAGAAAGATGGTCTTCTTTTTTTTATTACGCACCCTGCAGTATTCGAAGATTCGAATAGAACCACAATAGTATATTACACACCTAGGGAGGGAAAGTAGGCTATTCCAAACTGCATGTGAGATTGACACCCGAGCCGAAGGCGAGGGTGGCAAGAACGCAGTTTGGGATGGCCTTTTTCACTCCCGTGGGTTGTATGCTATTTTTCACCACCCCCTGCATCGGAAAGCACGACTTCCCGTACACGCAGCGGGCCGAAAGTCGTACTTTCCGTGCAGGTGTGGTGAAAAACATTTTCCTAAGCCCTCATTAGTAAAGGTCCTTGAAATTTGTCTGTGAAATTAGAAGTGCCTGCAAAGATCGACTTATGATTTAATTTTTGGTGTGTGTAAATTAATCTTTATCTCTCTTCTTTAACCCCTGGTCTCTCATTTTTCAGCTCCCATCTCATTGTCAGTGTCTGAAGCAAAGACATTTTCTTATTCTTTGGAGTCTTCGGGAGGACAACGGCGGTGGGTGTCTTGGTAGTACCACAGGATTTTTATAAGTATAAGTACTAGTGTATATCATCAGGGAGACAATTGCGGACAGATTTTCACAACTTTTCAGTGGAACTCGGACGTGAGATTTACAGGATAAAAGAAAGACGCCTCGAGAACTTTGACCACGAGAATAAGAGAAGAAAAACTATTGTTTCGGGAACAACGAGGTGCATACTAACGAGGAAGGATCAAAATCGACAAGCCCGAAGATTGAGCGTGCCTGCACTCAAACCGTCACTGCACCAATTAAAACCTAATGCTCCGCGTAAAGTAACCAAATGGGCCAACGATTTGATTAACTCATCACGTTCATCGTCCTGGACATCCATATTCTCACACCATGGCCTCACCCGTGTAGGCTATCACCTGTGAGCCAGTGCTAGACGAGTGGTTCCGAGTGCTTGGTCGCTTATAGTGCTAGCTTGAGGTAATATTCATTGCTCTCTCTTTAACACAGAAGGACAAACTGGACGAAACACTCCCAATATTTCGGTTCAAAATTTACTTATTTTAACTGTTCAGAGAATTCAAGTCATAACTCAATAACAAACACGCAAGCGCAGAATGTTAGAAGGGGTGCACAGAAAAATAATAACAGTGTAACTGTAAGATTTAAAGACAAACCGTTATCAAGGATGTATTATTGGCCGTACGATCTCAACCAAAAATGATTCTCGTTGGCAAATTAAGTACTTAATGATAAGATAAAAATCGGAAAAAAATCAACTACGATAAAGATGATACGAGTATTCATTTTGAGTAATAATAATGCCCGAAAGTTATCAATAAATTGTATAAACAAACATGTGTGCACACATGCATTTTTCAAGAAGTTTGTCACTATTTTGAAATTTCCGTTTTCGAAAATTTGTAAAGGCTGTATTCACGAAACTATTTGTTCCACGCTCCGGAAACTTCGGAATTGTAATTTACATCGTTTTCACAAAAACATATCCGAAATTCAGTTTTATTTTCCATTTTGCAAAATTTGGAAATTTCCGAAAAATTTACATCGTTTTCACAAAAACATATCCGAAATTCAGTTTTATTTTCCATTTTGCAAAATTTGGAAATTTCCGAAAACGGAAATTTCAAAATGGTGACAAAATTCTTTAAAAATTCATGTGTATTCAGAAAAATTAGGGCATTCATTTGGATGAAGAAATAGTATATTGTGCAACTCGTGGGCAAAAATGACGATTCCGAGTGAGTGTGAATATAGCCACACGAGCCGAAGGCGAGTGCGGATATCACACGAACTCAGAATCGTCATTGCCCACGAGGTGCACACGATATTTTTCCCAACGCATATGTAAAAATAGGCGGTTTTGGCCGTCTGCTGAAAATGAACAAAAGACGCTATTTCTCAATGAATTGGGAAATGAAGAATCATTTTTCCACTAGTGACCCAGAACTACTTCTGACCACTGTTGATGACAAAACACCCAAACTATTTCTCCACTAGTTGAGAAATGGTTTCATTTCTCCACTAGTGGAGAACTTTTGGGCATTATTATTATTTAAAGAGAATCACTTTTGGTTGCGATTGTACGGCCAATACATCCTATTTTTTGTTTCGTATATAATACGTTCGTTATTGGGATAGCCATTGATCAGGATTCAATTTGGAAGATTCTTGCGTCGAACAGGTGAAACAAAAATAAATACCTATCTTCTGTTTCAAATAATGATTTCTGACATCAATGATATCGTACATCATTTGTTGATGCGGCGTGTTCCTGCACATTTTATTTTATGTTCATTTTATTTTAGGTTCTTTGATGTAGTGCTGTATGATTGCGCTAGCTTCTGATCCTTCTGATACTAGGCTTTTCTAATGAAAGTTTTTCTTTCTACGTTTCTTGAAATCCAAAATAATTGTCATGAAAAAAATCATACTTCTTATAGTAATAACTTTTCGTCACGATTTTTGTCACAGAGGCACGATTAACAATCAGTGCGGGACACAGAGTGCTGATCGGATAAGAATTCTCTAAAATGAAATCTCAAATTCGACTCGATAAAGCGCATATCATAAAATTATATACAATTTCAAATAATTATGTAAAATTGTATCTGGGTTTATGAAATTGTATTTTTCTTACATCCATATTTTATGAAATCTCATTTCACAAAGAGAGTAGCAGGTAAGTTCACTACCGATTTCGTTTCAATTTTGTGAGATGATACAGGAAGTAAGTGGTGACAAATCTGCAATAGTATATTACACACCTAGGGAGGGAAAGTAGGCTATTCCAAACTGC
>JAFFZH010011441.1:5042-38278 GCA_018420115.1 Euura saliciscinereae
TTACAACCACAACATAGCCTCTTTTGACGGATCTTTTTTTTTCATTTCATTTTATTATTACTGACTTCCTCTGAATTTTATTCTTGAAAGAAAATTCGTACTTTGGTCAGTTTCAATTCATATGATGCGGCACCAACCGCGGGCATCCCCCTTTGTTTACATTCACGCGAGAGAGCTACGTGGTATGCATGGGACTAAAGGGGGACCCACAACACATACTGACCCGGGCTGCACATGGTTATCTCTAGACTGTCCCTCTCCCCGCGCACGTGCATGATACCCGATCGCCCGGCCTAGCAACGTTAATCGTTAGATGACTCAACGCGTACCGGCGACCCAGGCAACCACATGCCTGACAAAGGAATCGCTGCACACTTGACGAACTTCGCTCAAGTGCACCACGAATACCTCGCCTACACATACACACACACGAGAGGAAGAAAGCAACCAAGCAAGCACAGCCCCTCACCATTACATCTTCTCGAGACAAAGCTGAGCATCTGAATTTTTTTTTTTTTTTTTTATTTTTATTTTTTTTTTTTTACACTGGTACAACTTTTGTATCCAGACTCTCAACAATCAAACTTGCGTAAACTTCTGAATTTTTTTTTACTTACGGTTGATTCTTTTTCTCACACCTGAAGCCGGCACTCGCAAACTGCCTCCGTGTCTCGGAACCACGGAACTGCTACCATATAGGATATAGGATATCTTATATATCGAGGAGGCAGTTTGGGTGTTGGATAAATGAACTGTTACACACTCGATTCTTCTTCTTCAACTCTGAATTCTTTATTGATAACTTTTGTACTTGGCAGATCGGTCACGCTTGACCGAGTAGCAAGCCGACTCTCTCAGAAGTGTTTTTGGGCACACACCGCTAGCGCGTGTGTGCAGTATGCGCGTTGCTCCCTGCGCACAAGTCGCCCGCGCACAAGCGCTGTTTTAAATCGGCAAAGCTAATACGTATATTTATATATACCTTACAATTACCAATAAGATTGTATCTTATTACAAGTACGATGATTAATTATCAAATCAATTACGCAGTTTATGCTGATAACAACTTGAGGAAAAACATTTCACTCCGCAAGTATAAAATCAATAAAAATTCTGTCTAGCCTACGCCAGGAGAGACCATACTTCGAATCTCCACGAGTAAATAAAACGTTCAAAAACTTCTAATCTGATAAAATCCAACTTTGACTCCTGGAGTAGCTGTAAAATATTTTAAAACACATTTTATAGTTTGATTTCACCACCTTTTGGAAAATTTCAAACTTTGATAGGTCAAACATCACGTTTCAAATTGATACGGAATCATAAAAAATCAATCTTCAGAATCGATATCCGAATCGCTATACGAATCCTGAACCTCGGTCAAGTCTTGATAGCAGCCTTTCATCTTCCTGATCAAGTCCCCCCACAGGAGGTTGATCCGGCAGGCAGGGCACGTTCCTTCGATCGGTAGAATCATCCCATCGTTCCTGAACCACTTGGCTAAGCAAACCAAGTGACTAACCATAGAGCACGTTGGGCTGAGACAAGATAGTTTTTCGTTTGGCTCTATAAACTTGTTGCACAGACAACAATGCGGCATACTTCCGGAAACGGGGGAGTCTTCGGCGCGGATCACCGCTTTGTTTCCATTTTTCAAATTTGCCAACTTCTTGGACACAACTTTCCCGAATACCAGAGGCATGTGAAACGGCGGTCTACGGTCGGCAGGGAAATCTTTATCGAAGTATGGAGGCAGCCAACGGATCGTCAATGGTAAACGTGACCATGGCCCGACTCTCAGCATCTCCGAGAGAACCATCAGATGAAAATCGAAACTCTTTTGCCTAGACTTCTTCTTGGGAACGTGTCGCAAGCGGCGACTTACGTCTGGATGTTGCCAGGCCCATTCGAACTGAAATTTTTTAGATCTCTCATATACATTGGAAAGTGGCTTATGTATAACAGTGCAATAACATCCCCTGCAGCACCGAATATCGCTACAATTTTTCTGCAGTCCCCCCGAGACTATGTTAGGATTTCAAAGATTTTTTTGATCAACTGCGAAATTGGTGCTGTTGGGGGGATTACAGTAACGTAATCAAGGGCCTAACGGGCTCTCACCACTCATCGCTTAATTTCGGGCCTCGCTTGAGAAACTCCTATAGGCAAATAACTTCAAATTACTTCATAAGTGACGTTAAGTCACTTGCCAGCAGGGTGTGCCTCTGATTTCCAGAGTGGTTCAACCCTTGGATGCAACCTAGCAGTCTTTACTGAGTTAGGCTGCAACTACATTGTACAAAACTTAAGAAATAACTATCCCTCGGCCGTGCCAATGATAAAAATAGATCGTATCAATTCACAAGAGTATTTTATGACCCACTGCCAGAATCACGTAAAGACTGTTCTTGTCGTGAGATTTTAGGTACTTGACTCGCGATGTGCGTATGGTATAAGACTCGGTATAAGACGTTGTTTATTTTTTCCAATTTCTTTCAGTTGATGCCATGCGAATATATTAGAAGCCACAATTATAATGTTAGATAATTGATGATGATATCGATTAAACAAATTGAAAAATCTTACCCGAAGAGCAGCAATGTCGTTGGGAAATCCGTGGATGATCATCACCATCGTCCTTAACAAAATTTGAAGAAGAAAGAAAACAAAGAAATTAGTGAGATTGAAGTGAGGATCATCGCTCAAATCAACGGATCTAGAACGCTGCAGCTTCAAACGTGCGACAATTCACATCTGCGATAACTCCTAATGATACCAGCTTATCTCAGCGAGTGCGTTCAAAACAGCCTATTTGCGCGTTACGAATTCGAAACATCTTATCTTATCCTGGCGTTCACCACAGAATCAGCCTATCTTGGCATTTCCTGCAGTAACAGCTTATCTTACCGTTGACGATAGAAACAGCTTATCAGCGTTCGCGTTAGTTTTCGCGAGCATAAATCAGACGTGTAATTTACATGGACCGGATGAAGCACAAACTTGAAAATGTTTGTTAATTAAATGTTTGTGCTTCATCCGGTCCATGTAAATTACACGTCTGATTTATGCTCGCGAAAACTAACGCGAACGCTGACAAGCTGTTTATATCGTCAACGGTAAGATAAGCTGTTACTGCAGGAAATGCCAAGATAAGATGTTCCGAATTCGTAACGCGCAGATAATGGGGCTGTCCATATATAACGTAACGCAAATTGGGGGGGGGGAAGTAGTCTCCGTTTCTATTTTGTTACGCGGGGGGGGGGGGGTGTAGCTTTACGTAACCGTAGCCTCAACGGTGTTTTTGGTCAATTTATACTTCTAAACTTCGTCAACTCGCTATAAAACCGACTTACGTATTTCAAAATTGCGCGCCATCGGGCGCCGCATGCGCAGTCGACTTTAAGCAAATTCACCAAAAATAACGTAACGATGTGGGGGAGGGGGGGGGGGGGGGGGTGATTCCCAGGGTTACGGTTCCGTTACAGGGACGAGGGGAGGTAAAAAATCTTCGAAAATAGCGTTACGTAATATATGGACAGCCCCAGCTAAGCTGTTTTTAACGGACTCGCTAAGATAAGCTGGTATCATTAGGAGGTATCGATCTATTGTAATGTTGCATCTGATTTACTTTCATACAATCGCCCTCATAGCACTAATCTTGTAGTTGCAGTGATTGCAGTAACGTTGCTGCAATATAACACAAACTTTTACAACAGTCCGTGCTTTGGGTGTCGTCTAATCTCATACTACTACTTTGTTTGATTTCAAATGCGCCGGTTTTCCCTACCCCTTTTCCCGCGCTTGCGCGCGCCGACGGGTATAATAGTACTAGTAGTAGTACTCTGAAGCGAAAAGTGAGGTTATATTCATATTTACCATGGTCCTTTGTTGCTGGTGCGATGTGCTCCTCCATATTGCTTACCCTTGTTGTGCTGTTTGATCCTGCGATTCGGATCAACGGTATAACCGATATAAATTCTTCCCTCGTATTTGGGATTTTTACAGTACAGAAGATATACTCCATGAAAGTGTTCCACCACGTCGGTATTCTCCATAGCTTTTCCGCTATTTATTTCTCCTCTATATCATTACTACACCTCATTCCACAACATTCCCTCGTTGTCAACACTGACCAATGTTTTGTTAGTAATTCGAACAGGATAGTGACACTGACGGGGGTTTTCCGACTCCCGCCAATGGCAACGCTTCGTTGTGTGATGTACGTTATGTTTGAATCTAGAACTCGAGTAGAGGGGATCTGACGACCGCACAGCTGATACCATTGAAATTTCTACCTGTCGCCTGAGACCGACTACGGATAAAATCAAATTTTCAAACATTCAAAAACTTGAGAAATCAAATACGGAAATCGGAAATCAGAATTTGATTGCTGTCCGCGTATCTTCTAGAATAAAGTTGTTTTCTTTCCTACCAGTATTTTCTTTCAAAAATAGACCATACGAGTTCAGAGAAGGGATATTGATTGGAAAAAAAAAATACGCTGAAGATTTTTCTGTTGTTTAAACCCTCCACAGTGTATTTGGTGACCTAGATTACAATGACAATATCAGATAACATCAATATATAGTATATACGAGATATTTTAAATATATATGATTACATAATATATATATATTATATTATATAATTCGTCGGCTAACAAACAACATTCAATAAGATTTATTTATTCATTATTATCAATATATATATGACACTTATTTTTCAATTCTTTTTTCTTTCTGTTTCGTTTTTATACACGTAGAATACACTAACGACATTGAGAATATAATATAATTCAATTCATAATTTAATCAACGTTATACATCAATATGAATTACGCGCAATATTGCTGTAACGTAGCTATGATGGTATACAATTAATTCATAGATTAATTTTTAATTTTATTTTCATAATTTAACTACACCGTATCTCGTTATTGTATATAGTAAGTATACAAGCGGAGCTATTGAAGGTATATCCATATGAATATGATACTTATTATAATATTGTTTCGACGAACCCTCAATTTTGTTGTTTTATTTTCTCAAATTTGTCACTCAAATATCGCAGAGCGATCAGAGGAACTCCAGAATATTTGGAATAATCTATCAAGAGTGCGCGCGATCGTCGATGAACAATGACAAAGCATAATTATATATTTTTTAAAACTGAAACAATGACTATTCGATCGTTATTTTGTTTTGGTGTTATCATCTTCTCTTCAATTCATAATTATTTTTTATCTCGGCTGATACGCGGTCGTTGTACATATACGATCTTGGTGTCAACTTCTCCTCTTGAGTTTTTTGGTATTATTTGTTCACTTAATATGCGTGATTCGCTACAAAGAGACCGGCATCGCCTGCAGCACCGCTTACTCCACCTGCGTAGGTTCCTTGAGCTGCGTCGCTGTTAGCCTATTGCACGATTCAGAAAATTTTAGTTACAATCTCTGTTTTACACATTCCATACGTTCAGTATACAATATTGAACAAACTAATCGTGCAAATGGAAGAAATTGAACAACAAAAAATTTGGGTAAAAAAGCAGCTTTTTATGATTTCAATCGTGTTCATTAAGGTGAAATGAAAGTCACGTGACCTCGATATGATTTACACTTGGAATTTTCAAACGCTATTTTCTCAGCCAAAACACATTCGATTGATGTGAAATTGATATCAGCGACGTAGAAAAACTGAATGAAGGGCCTGCCAATCGTGGATTTTCGAAAATCGAGACGTAATAACAGTTTTTTAACAATATTGTTCTGTAATCCAAGGAAGTGCTGCCTCTCTCCACGAGGGGCAGCACCTCCTTGGGTTACAGAACAATATTGTTACACAAAATTCTGATTATGTCTTTCGATATTCGAAAATCCACGATTGGCAGGCCCTTCATTCAGTTTTTCTACGTCACTGATATCAATCTCACATCAATCGAATGTGTTTTGGCTGAGAAAATAGCGTTTGAAAATTCCAAGTGTAAATCATATCGAGGTCACGTGACTTTCATTTCACCTTAATTCCAAGGGGATTCAACGCTGTGATTGTATTGTTTGAATCAATTATACTCACTGTTTTCGTGTAAGGTGTAATTCGATAATAGAGGAACGAGTGTAATATGCGTAATGATTAATAGGCGTGGGATTTGACGAAGAGCGAAGCACCAGCAGCTGTACTGGAAACACTGCCTGCTACGTATTTGCCTTGGCAAGCGGCGCCGTTTGCCTACAGGTTCAAATAAAAGACAAAAAGTAGGTAAAATCCATGCAGCATGCCAATTTAATAGGACTCAATAGTTGAGGAAGGAACAACAGATGTGACGCTAAAGAATAGAAATCTCAATTCTACACATATATGATGCAGAAGATCTAAATTATTTCTGACAAAAGTCTGTGTACACCTTGCAGGGTGAGATTGAGGCGGAAAAATGTAACATTTTAAGGAAACACACTGTCTCGTGGAAGCGTGCGCATCAATTGATATTGAATCAGCGCGAGCAAGACCATAAAACTTCGTGTGTTGAAACTAGATATGTTGGGTACCATTGGAGGGTAAATAAAAAATGAGAATAAAAATGATTATTCCGGTGGAAAAAAAAATTGTAGAGAATTTCCTGTGTTCGTTCACATTCTATTGAAAGTTTGTTCATTAGTGAAGTTGAGAAACTGGAATTCTGATCAAACGATTAAGGTCACAGTCAACTCATACAAATCTAGTCACTATTGGATTATCATTTACATGAAAAAAAAGCTTGAGATGCGCGTTGATAAAACAGTTTTAAGCGTGTGAAGATCAATGTAGATACAGTTCAAACCGCACAGTTTTGCAAAAAGCGAAATAATAAGCTGCAGTGAATAATTGTAAAAAAATCTCAAACAATTAGGCAAATTCTGAATAGAAAAGTAGCAAAGAATCAAGTGTTCATCACATACCTTGGCTCTCTTGATGAGCTCCTGTTGGCCAGCGGCGATCTGATCAGGCTTACCAGCCCACGCCCGGAGAACGGAAGCTTGAAGAGCACGTCCGTAGCTGAAGGTGAGAGCCCATGGTTTCCTGCCGGGGAACTTGTTGATCGCATCAAGGTTGACGGATGCTTCTTCCTCGGATTGTCCACCGCTGAGGAATGTAACGCCAGTAACCGCTGGTGGCACGGTGCGCTGAAGAGCGGTGACTGTAGCGGCAGCAATTTCCTGGGGTGAAGCCCTCTTTGGGCAACTTTGACCAGGTGTAACCATGTTGGGCTTCAGAAGAGTTCCCTCAAGGTAGACATGGTGATCAGCCAAAGCCTGAAAAGAAACCGATGGTAGAGATAAAAACTCAATGTTTTGCAAGGCCTTTCGAGTTTGTCCTCGCAGCACCGACCTTGTACACGGCGGCAAGTACTTCTTCGGTGACCTGTTGGCAACGGGCAAGATCGTGGTCGCCGTCGGGGAGGATTTCGGGTTCTACGATGGGAACGATGCGCGCGCTCTGGCAGATGCTGGCGTAGCGTGCAAGGACATTGGCGTTCTCAAGGATGGCCAATTTGCTGGGTGTGTCCTTTGTGATCTTGAGCACGCAACGCCACTTGGCGAAGTGACATCCGTCCTTCTTGTACTGAATACAACGTGCCTGGAGATCGTCGAGACCCTGGGTCGTGCACTCGTCTTTGGTTCCGAACAAGGGTACGACACCTTTGTCGACCTTGATTCCGGGGATGATGTCACGCTCCTTCAAGAGTTGGACGAAGGGAGTACCGTTGTCGGCGCTCTGGTAGAGGGTCTCGTGGAAGAGAATCACTCCGGAAACATGCTTGCTGATAACTTCCTGCACGGAAACAAGCTCAATCAGAACAGAATCGAGAATTTCCATTTTCATCGGCTTTCTCTGTTCGCCCAAAACTGTACCTTGTCGGTGGTGAAGAGCAGCTGGCGATAAGCCTTGCGGTTGGCTTCGTTGTTCTCAACGTTGATGTCCTGGAGACGCTTTCCAATGGTCGTAGTAGACTCGTCCGCGGCTAGAATACCCTTTCCGGTGGAAACGATCTTCTCGGCAATGGTCTTCAGCTCCAACTTGAGCTCAGGCTCTGCGCTGGCGTACTTTTCAGCTACCATTCTGTAATTAAAAGGACAGACAGGGAATAAGAAGACCGTTATAGTATTTGAACAGTATTGGACCCGGGGAAAAAATGGGTTTTTTAAAATCGGATAAAATTCTATCGAATTGTACAATATTTTACATCTCAATTTGTAAAATAACATAGAACCATGTGTTTACCAAGTTTTTATGATCGTATAAAATTTTATCCGTGTTGGTAAAGAATTCGATAAAATCACACAAAACCGAAAAATAGGAAAGTATATATGCAATAAATTTTTTTTTTTAATTCAGATGAAATTTTATAAGATTCTCGATGCAATTTCTTGAAATTTCATTGACAATGAGACAAAATTCATTCAATCTGTGAGAATTTCATTTCATCATACTTTGTAAAAAATAAAAAAAAATAAAAATACATAAATACGATCAATCTTACGTGAATCATATTCAAATTACGTTTCAAAGTATTTCGATCCAGGAGTTCGCTATACGCGTAAATGAGCGTCGTTCGATTGCAAAAAAATTGCGAGAACTCGACGAAAAATATATGTAGCAATTAGTTGTTATCAATCATGTGAAACGAGAAAAGAGAAGAGTAGAAGACATTTTGGTAGCGGACCCAACGATATGTAATGCAATTTTTAATAAACTTATGGAAAACTGTTAACTGATATAGATATTGTTAAGAATAAAGATTGTAGTTGCAGGTGCTGCTTGTGAGGCAGGACCTAAGCTCGTTGAGCTACATTTTAAAGCTTTTTCTTTCACTTTGACCCCTTATCAAAAATACGTAAGCTCGAGACCCAAAGACGGAAAAGCTTCCTCCACAAGCGCACTCTTCCAACTGGTGCATTGCCGTAGACAGCGAACGGAGTCGCCGCAATGCAGTACGCGCAGACGTCCTCCGCGACCCCAGGAAATGACCCGGCGGGACGAGGGGCTATTCACTTCAATTTTCGGTGTACAATTGACTTCCGATTATGTTAAATTTTCCCATACTTTCGAGTACGTACGGAGAATTCTATTGGACTTCGAAGAATCCCGAAGAATTCTCGAGACTACCGAGACCAGTGACACATAGGACTTCCCAAGTAGCCCTTCGTGATCGGCCACCGCAAATATGCTACGCAGTGCAGTTTTATATGGGTTTCAATTTGCGAAAGAAATTATAAAATCATTATTCACATTTCTGAAGATTGTCTGCAAAATTTTAGCGGAATGTTTGTTGCTCATATTTTCACTGACAATTGAATGACCATCATTAATTATTGAGCAGCCTCTGATGGTCGCTATACCTGCATGAGAATTACGTCTTTGCAATCGAACCACGAGTGAACTTGACTGACTGAAGTTTCAGCATCTTTCTAATCTCAATAATTCTGTCACTACAGCTGTTGTACCGTGGACGAATTTTTTGTTTTTATGCAATAGTGTAACAGTTGCGTTGAAACTTTCCGCTCTTTTATCATCTGGCTTGATATTTATTGCACCCATAAGCCGTGGGGTGATGCCGGTTATCTATTTCCTCTTATCGATATTTCTTACGTTTCGAATTATGAAGAAAACAGTCCGTTCTACTAAATACGGCTATATCTAGCATTATAGTTAACGTATCGTGAAGTAATTAATTATGAGTACTTGAGGGGGTACTTGACCCTTTGGGGCGTGATTTTAGAGTTATTCGAAAAATCACTGGTATTCGTACGGGAATTTTTCGACGTATTTGTCTGATACATATATGGACTGAAAAGTGGTAGTTTCATCTGTAATTTGAGCCCTTGAACTCCAACAAATATGAACAATTAAGCTAGATATTACAGCTTGAAATAATGACTGCATTCTGCAAATCGCTTCACTATTTACATCGAAACTTCGGCATGCCTTGACCGATTTGGCTAAAACTTCGCGTGTAGACTTCTAATACGAGTAATTTTATTCTGAACTAGAATCATTTTTGTCTGAACTAGAATCCACGAGTGACATCCAAAAAAGAGGGCTGAAAAGCGATGAAAACCCGAAAAAATCGTTAAAAGTGTCATATTTCATGCATCCTAGTTCAGACAGAGATGATTCTAGTTCAGAATGAAACTACTTGTATTAGAAGTCTACACGCGAAGTTTCAGCCAAATCGGTCAAGGCATGCCGAAGTTTCGATGTAAATAGTGAAGCGATTAATGAAGCAGTCATTATTTCAAGCTGTAATATCTAGCTCAATTGTTCATATTTTTTGGACTCCAAGCGCTCAAATTACAGATGAAACTACCACCTTTCAGTCCATATATCAATGAAATACTTAAAAAAAATTCCCGTACGAATACCAGTGATTTTTCAAATAACTCTCAAATCACGCCCCAAAGTGACTTAACTCAAAAGACTTGACCTTCGATCAAAAGATCAAATCTGTTTACGTTACATTACAGATTTCGGGCACTTTGAGGAAAACATTTAGCTCGATGCAGTCAATCGATTCATTCCCCCAGTGAAATAAGAAATTGTATCCAGGAATTACAAACAGGAATTAATGAAAAAGAAACAAGAAACAGATTTTTCTCAGTAGATGCACTATCATCTTGTATATATTTATCGAGTTGTAACCCATGTTCTATCGGTGAGATGCATATATACAACACATACGAGACGTATAATTGTGTAAACGGTACATCGATTGAAAAAACGTTCTTTCAGACTGTTATTTAAATTACATTGTTATAATTTTTACTTATTTTTCATTGTCTTTCAAAGAATCAATATCCAATCAAGATCCTGCTACTACTAATCTGGCGAGTGATCGATACACGAAATACGGAAGAGTTTTGCGCAGCCTGATCGTCGCGCATGCGCCGACTGTTTGACCCCTGTGGCATTCAAAGGATCAGCTGGGACACTCGAAGATGGGTCAGTGTCATACGCGATCTAACGCTTGCGTGATTATTTTCACCGGAAATTGTTCACCAATCGTAATATCATGTTTACATCGATCACTAATCTGACATACTTAACATGTCGGGTCGCTCTGTCGCGAATGACACTTGTCCAAGGTCATTTTTCGCTTCTGCCCACTCAATTTAGGCTACAATCTAACAGAAGTAGCTGTAGACAGTACGAAGTAACTGATAATTGGACTATTAGACATTACATGATTCAGAATCATCAGTTCATAGTCCCCTACCACTTGAACGTATGGAAATTTGTCTGTTTACCCTAAAATATCACAAATACGGTTCTAGTGTAGATACAGATGAGGAGAGTTATAGAATCAATAGCTGGTATATCAGCTGGTCAAGTCACGTGACGTCCATGTTTTCGACTAAATAAAGTCTTGCCAAATAGTCGAAATAGATTAGAAGTGAAATGCTACAATAATACGTGGTATGTCGCGATTACAGGGTTCAAAGGCGACGATGAGACAATTGAGAGTATGAAAACATATCCGTCGCCCGTGACTGACGTGGGCGTGGAACAGATCTATCATCACATCGAGTCCAAAAGTCTCTCGAATATATGAATATAATTGTCAGTTTAGCGAATTACAGCATCGAATAGAAGCGATTACTCAGTTCGCACGTCGTCTGGTGCAATTTTCGCGTGTGACACTATACATAGCGGTTAGAAGTCAGTCAAGGTCGAATCGTACGGAACATGCTTTGGACAATTTTGAACGATTATTTGTCCACGTTGCAGGTTTAGAAGTACATCTTTCGGCCCTGAACTGTTGTTAATGTGTCGTAATAAAATATGTATGATTCTGTAATCCATCGATACTAAATAAAACTATTTTTGTACTATTTCATTCTGTCGACTTGTCTCCACTGCCCAGTTTGTGTTTTTTTTTCAATTTAAACCAAGTGAGAATAAAATCTGGTTCACTGCTCGACTTACTTGTCTAATGATTTCGGATTGTGATGTGCCGCGAAGGAAGCTGCAGAAGGTAGAGTGTCGAACCGCTGTGTGCGTAGAAGGTAACAGAGCGACTGGTCGACTCGAAACTCGGTGTCTACATCAGCGTCGGCGCGCTGAACGTATCGTCAGTGACTCTCAATTCCGTTATCACATATCCCTACTATTTCGTTCCGAGAAGCAACGAAGCAACGACTAGACTCGGCACCCGATGACCGAGGGCGAGAAATAGAGTAGGAAAACTCTTCACAACAATCGGATTACTGTTTGCATAGCGAAAGCATACATTGTACGAAATTCAATTCGACAACAGAAAATTGCTGAAAAATATCTCAATTCCGCTCCCGGAATAGTTTGAAGATAATATCAACTCTGTCCAGGGTGACGCATTGGCTATCTACTTCTCTGCCCGGTTCTGGTAGTCGTGGTATTCGTTGGAGGGGACGGTATGCTGATGACGAAATATCGACCAGTGAATACGCAACTTCTAGCGGAAAGTGTGCTCGCGATACCCGCTCATTGAGAATCGTTGGCTTAGAGGTCATCCAAGGGCACCTTCTGTGACATTCGGAAAAATCGTTGAAGTAACCCCGTGTGATGGGTGTCATCGCAACGTTGAGGATTTTCATTTTTGATTGGTGACCTATTTTATCTGATTTAACATCGCGTTATTTGTTATCTATACATTTTTTACTCTTTCATCTCATCATATTGCACCAGCGTTCGAAGGCGGTCTTCAGATTACATACATGTACTTGATTCCCAAGTTGACACACATACTTGAACACAGAATTTTGAGATGCCCGTTGACCTCGACTATGTGTATGTGATAAAGACTACTATATGAACGTAATTATTTTTACTTTTGGCATTTGACTATGATATGGGTGGATGTTACAAGATCAAACGATCGATTTAATTGTTATTGTTGTTATTATTGTTACGTAGGAACGTGAACTAGAACCTGAATCTCGGGTGATCTATCTTTGGATCACCACGCGAGCATTTGTTTGGTTGGGAGCTCTCCAAAAGTTTAGAATAAGTCACCAAATCAACAATAAAGATTGTACTTCGGTTTTTGAAATAAATCATTCAAACCTTCTCGCGCAGGCTCCTTCATTTATGAATATAATCACCCTCTCCGTATACTCCCATAATTTTTACGAGATCAAATTGTCTTCACTGATGTGTAATCTTGAAAAATAGTTTCTCTAATTGTGTCATCATCGGTTAAAGCCCATACACACGATTATTTGTTCTCTTATTTTTATTAGACAAGTGGATATTGTTATCATGAGTAGAAAGTCTTTCACCTTTTGTAGAACATTTGTTATGTCCCGCATAGAAAAATATCCTATATCAGAAATAAGTGTTAGTTATATATCTATGACTTGATATATACATGAGATAATATACCGTATATATAATTAATATTATACCTGTAATATACTCACAAAAATAAAACAAATATATTATTAATATATCAGCATAACCGTTGGGAATTGTTTAAAAAAAAAATATAGTTTATACATATTTAGTACTTCAGAATTATATATTTTGACTATATATCGGATTGATGTACAGATGATATATCGGTGATATACTCACAATAATAAAACAAATATATTAATAATATATTAGCATAACATTTGAGAATTGGCCTAACGAAATGTACACTTTTATATTTAACATTTCAGAATTATATATTTGAATGATGTGTAAGCTGCAAAATATATATATATATAGAATCTATAATTTTGATATATGCGTGCATATGGAACAGATGTATCTGTGATATTATAATCAATTTTTAACCAGAAACGGCTCATGTATGAAATATGTATGAAATATATATTGCGTACCTAATATACTCCAGACTCATGTACATCTTTCATACATGACACCAATATACCACGAATATATGTTCGATATATAGGCACATATATGTCAAATATATCTTGATATATTCAGTTCGGCGTAATCTAAAGATAAGGTGACTTTTGGCAGCGTTTTTCTGTTCAGAGTAGAATCAAGAAAGATTTGCTCCCTCTCGCTCAGGACATTTTCACATTCTTTTCTCAACGTATTTATCGTGTAGTATTTGAGTCGAAAATTATCACAAATTTGTGTAGCTACGCCCTGTGAGCTTTTCACGAAGCTTTTTATTTCTTGGTTCAAATTCTCGAACACAAATGCACTATGGCTCCAAAGAGGGCCCCAATCCAAGACACTCTGTGCCAAGTGTGTAAGAAGATGCACATTATAAGAGATGTGCTCTCTTCCATACAAAGGTTCGACATTTTTCACAAACGCTAATAAACACTTGTGACTGTGATGAATTTCGGATTTCATAATTGACTTTTTTAACAAAATAGAAATCCCTTCGACCAGCAAACTCCAATGTTCTACGTATTTCGACGGGACAATTTTTTTCAGTGTAGGGAGACTGTAACGTAACAACCACATTGCTAATTCGTGGGCCTTCAGGGTTGAGTAATCAGATATTTTCTAAGGTGTACGGCTGACATCTAATGATGGTTTGTATGATAGAAGCAACTCGTTTATTACTTTTACATGGTCCAAATTTTTTTTTCTATCGACCATTTGATCATTTCAAATCTGCATTGAACCGAGTTGAACAGATCCAAAGATCTAGAATTTATTCCGGAAATCGCATCTTTTATCGCATTAAAAGAAATGGCAATATGCATAGATGAATCCACCCTAGAAGAATACGCCGCTACTTTTTGTTCAACATAAGAATAATACATAGTGAAAAGATCAGTTATGTGTCACCTCGGTATACCTATATCTATATAAGGGATGAAATACTACCGAAAATCCACTTATTCCCCATAAAATATAACAGTATGTATTCCGCATCCCCCCACCCTGGCATTCTACTTACGCTGTCCGATTCTTCTGAGACATCATTGATTCCATCTAAATTGACAACATTAGCGGTGTTTGAAGAGCTAAAAAGAAAATGAATTTATTAGGTACCAAATGGTTGATAGTAATTCCATTCAAAATTTCAAGTAATATTTATGATGAATAATAATTACATTTTTCTTTGATATTAATCTATCACATCAAAGAATTCTTTGATTTGACTATACGTGAATGTACAATTTTGTATCATCATTGATTTATACGGCTGAAATGATATAATTTTCCTACTTAATTATACCTGCAACTATTATTCTTTAGGTCCGCTGATGTATCGTCTCGTCTCTGTGTTTCCTGGAAAATAAATGTGATAACATTGAAGGCATTGAAAACTCTGAATTGGGTCTGTTACCCGAAACTATTTCAGGTGGCAGCAGGGGGCTAAGCCACCAAGATGCCGGCGCCACTAACACATATGATTCAGTAATGTATTATCTGTGACAATGCGTGTCAACAAACTATTTCAGGTGGCAGCAGGTGGCGCCATGCTGGTGGCGCCACCATCTTTTTTTTATTTTTTGTTTATTAGAAAAAAAAGAAGGGCGCGTCGCCATCTTGGTGGCTTTGCCCCCTGCTGCCACCTGAAATAGTTTCGGGTAACAGACCCAATTGATCAAAATAAAACGTAATGATTTCCGTACACTTACTTCTGCAAGTATTGCCGATCCCATTTCAGAACTATCCAAACTATGCTTCCTGCCATGCCTAAGTGCAAAAAAAAAAAAAAAATACTAACCATAATATTAATGAATACGTTGTCATGGAAATATGATAATTTTCACCCACTTTTCAGTTGAGATAAATTAACCCGAACCGAACACGTACCTCTCAGATCTATGACCGCGTTGAGAGTGCCAACACTGCCAACGGCGCAGTGTTCTCTTCGGAATAGTTTTATTATTTCCCAAGAATGTATATTGCTGGCGAATCGCTTTTCTTTGTTCAGGATACCGCTCATCCATTTTATCACACACACAAAATCGATACGAATATTTATCACTATATCGCATGTGAAATGCCAAATCATGTTGCACTCGGATGCTACGTGATAGTTATAGGACTGGGGAAATCGAATTCATTGATTGATAACAATTGGTGAAATTGCCGAAATGGGAGTGGTTAACAATATCTATTGCGTGACATCGTTATTGTTGGGACTAGATGAATCGTTTTCGTATGATTGGTTGTTTATGTAGCGGCAAAAATCTTCGATGCAGAAGCTTTAAAACTCTGCCATCACATATCCGTATATACGTACATATAAACAGCCGTTATAAAACTAAATGTGCCAAAACATTACTAAAATGTCACATTTTGGCCTTATTGGCGTTTTCAAGCCATACGAAAAGATTAAAAATAATCTCCTGTACTACTTAAGTCTTAAGTGCGAAAAGGTGAGATGCCCCATCTGTGCGGGTGCCCACAGAGCGTCTGAGTGTCAAAACCAAAAAAATCCGGAGTGCGCGAACTGTATCGAAGCAAACAAAACCCTCACACGAAAACGGGACACTAGGCACAGAGCGGACGAAATTGGGGCTCGTGAGTCCTATAAGAAGCGTCTGAATGCAATAAACGAAACTACAGACTACCCCTTCAAACCGCGGATAACTTCTCCAAAAAGTAAAAATGGTGGGGGAACGCAATGAAGATTTTCTAGATGGATTTGTAAACTACAAAATCAACACCGAAACCTGCACCTCCAGGCAGAAGTGCAAGCTCCTGCTTGAGACCTCCGGGCCAGGATTGGTACTGATGCATCTAAACATTAGGAGCATGGACAAACATTACGAGGAGCTCATCATACTGCTCCAGGAGATACAAGTGAAGCCCGACGTCATCGTATGCACCGAAACCAGAAGTATTGGTGACAAAAAGCTCTACTCCATCCAGGGCTATAGTACGCACTACAATGATGGTACAGTAACCCAAAAGGATGGAGTCTTAGTTTACGTGCGCGACTCGCTTGCCCACTCGGCCAAAAAAGTCGAAATTGGCAGGGTGAAGGCCCTGGAACTTGAACTGCACCATGGGTCAACGGCATACAAGGTTACAGCAATCTATAAATCTCCGGCTATAAAGGAACAGGACTTTATTCGCGACCTAGCCCAATATCTAGGCGGACCCGTCAGGGGAAGCATGGAACACATCCTTATTGGTGACTTCAATATTGATATCCTAAAGGAATACGGCCAGGCGCTGGCCTACCTAGGCACGCTCTCTGAATTTGGCTTCGAGGCGGCCATCAAGAAGCCAACAAGGGTTACTGAGAACACAAAATCCTGCATCGACCATATAACAATTAAAACCAATAGAAGCCATACTGAGATCACCGCAGGGATCCTCCTGACTGAAATCACTGACCACTACCCGATTTTCATCAAGTTGCACAGCAAGGTTACCAATCCGGAAAGATCACCGAAGACACCGGTAGGTGGAAAATCAACTTTCGAAAGCTAACTGCCTTCGGAGCCGAGCAAGATTGGACCTCAGTTTATGAGGAAAACGACCCGCATAGCTGTGTTACCAAATTTAGTACCTAATATTGTGGCAAACTTGATTGGCAAAGCCAGATATAAAACTAAGACAGCCAGGAACAAAAGATCCTGGATCACAGCTGGTCTGATTAAGTCTATAAAGACTAGGGATAAATTGCACCACAAGGCAAAAAAAAGCAAGAAACCAGAGGATATGAGTGCGTTTAGAAAGTACAGAAACAAACTGGACCAACTCATCAAGACAGCCAGGTACCGCTTCAACGAGAGACTCATCGCAGACAATGAAAAAGATCCGAAAACACTTTGGAAGGTGGTGAACGATTTTCTTCATAGAAAAGAGCGAAAGGACAAGCGGCCTGAGGAGGTGAAAATGGAAGACATAGAGACATAGTCACAGGAGATCAAGGCATCGCTGAGGCTTTCAACAAGTTCTTCGTTAGCATAGGGAAAAACCTGGCGGATAAGATTAGAGAGAAAAGGTTTGAATACTACCGCCCGCAGCGCGTGAAATGATCCTCGGTATTTCTTGACCCGGTCTCAGCGAACGAGATCAGTAAAGAGATCAGCAATCTGAAATCAGGAAAAGCCCCGGGAGCGGACGGGATCCCCGCTGCCGCCCTCAAGACGTTACTACTCTCACAACCACTTGCGTATATCATAAACCTAAGTTTCGAACAGGGTACCTTCCCGGACCCATTGAAAGAAGCTGTCGTGGTACCAATACACAAAGATGGCGATAGAAGCTGTCTGGGGAACTATAGGCCCATCTCGCTCGTGTCTAACATTGCGAAAATTTTTGAGAAATGTATCAAAACAACACTTATGTCCTTCCTTAAAAAACACAATTCGTTGAATAAGTGCCAATTCGGCTTCAGGGAGAAAGTATCGACTTCTGACGCGCTCGCCCACTATGTTAAAATTCTATATAAGGCTCTTGACGACGGCAGGCCAGTGATCTCGGTCTTCGTGGACCTTGCCAAGGCCTTCGATACACTAGACCACGAAAACCTACTGGCTAAGTTGGGTTACCTTGGCTTCAGGGGGATAGTTTTTGACCTGCTGAAGTCCTATCTAGCGAACAGGAAGCAGTTTGTAAGGTTGCGAAACTCGATGAGCAGCCCTCAGTGCGTAACGTATGGGGTACCACAGGGCACAATATTAGGCCCACTGCTCTTTATTTTGTACGTCAACGATTTATATGATGTTGGCTCGGTAGGAAACATTATCTCATTCGCAGACGACACTGCTATCGTCTACGAAGCTCGTTCATGGGGGGAAGTAATGGGGAAAGCCAGTAGAGATCTGCCGAAAATACTGGACTGGTTCAAAAACAGCTCCCTTACAGTCAATCTACGCAAAACCAACTGCAAGTTCCATGGATGCTACGTAGATAGCATCCCGGACTCTCAAGAACTTACCTTCGAAACTGGCTCCCAAAGGGGATCCATCACTAGAGTAGACCATTTCAGGTATCTGGGTGTCACGATAGATAGCCACCTGCGGTGGGACTGCCACATCAGTAAGATATTAGGTAAACTGAGGCACATGCCCTTTGTAATATGGAAACTCAAAAAATTCGTGGCGCCCAGACATCTGAAAACCCTTTACCATGGGTTATTTCTGTCAATACATATTGAGATACGGGATCATAGCCTGGGGTGGAGCCCGAGACAATACATTTGAACCCATCGAGGTGCTAAACAGCGCTGTACTGAAGAGGATGCTAGGGCTAGAGCGCACCCATGAAACGACAGAGCTATACGCACGCGAAGGCTTTTCCTGTATTAAAGATCTCTTCTATCTTGAAGCTGTTACTCAGCTAGCAAGAAGGAGTGACCTAAATTTTGTTGCACATGGGAGAAATACCCGAAATGAGCAGAACCAACTCATCGTCGTGCCTAGAATGAAAAAGGCCATAGGACAGAAGTACTATGAGTTCGTAGCGATTAAAATATATAACCTGTGGCCAACAGAGCTCAGAGTGGCTTTCCTCAGACAATTTAAGGTACAAATAGCCCGAAATTTCCTGAAAGCGGCAGGGCCGCTGGACATCTAAATCCTTCGCTTATTATTTTTATTATTTCTTTTAAATTTTAAATTTTTGTATTTATATTTTATGTTTTTGTTTTGTTATTTTATTTAGCACTTAGTTAGTCATTAAATAGGAGCCGCGGACAAGGGTCTAGTCCCTTTTGCGGTGGCGTCTTCTTTTTAACTGGGTCAAGCTCTTGGGATAACTTTAGCTATAAATTAGGTTAAGCCCAACTGTAAAACCAAATGTAAAAAGAGACGAAATCCTGAATAAATTCACTTTTATTATGTGTGCATTAATGCGTTTCCTTATATATTCTTATATTTTCGCTCGACTGACTAGCAAGTAGCAGACGAAGTGAAATTAGTGCTGATCGCGCCTTTTTCCATCTCTTTCCGGCTCGCCATGCTCGCATGTGCAACACGAAGCAGATGAGCATAACTCGTGTGAAACATCGTATCCAAGTAAGTACAGTTTCGATTGATATTGCGGATCTAGTGACTTTTGAGTCACCACAATTGCTTTAGTTTGACAATATCCAATATGCGGAGGCTCGATATAATTTTTCGAAATTCTAACCTCTTTGTTACCACGTGCGCTCATTTCGATTATGCTACTTGAACTGTGAGCTGTGCATACAACTTTTCGAACAATCAAATTAGGCTAATTTTCTCTAAAAATGTGTGGAATTTTGTGAATCCGAGTCTCCTCTAAGTATTTTATATAATACAAGTTCAATAAAGCCGAATCGTGATGACTGAGGACCGATAAAGTTCGTTAGAAAAAGTTAACTTGCTCAAGGGGAGGTTTCGGTGAAATTGTGAATATCGCTATTAGAGGTGTTGTAAGAAAAAATTCTTTTGGCATTGTTCGAGTAATGGCAGTATAGACTGGAAAAAAAAAATGTCAGCCACCTGCGATGAAAGTTCAGACGCAAGGAACCTTGCGAAGAAGATTTTGCCCGTCGCTGCCAAAAATTCCTTGCGCCTATACACTTGCATCGCAAGAGGCTGACATTTTTTATCACAGTCTCTACTACCATTATTCAAAAACTGTTTTCTCCACCTCTTGTTGATATTGTAAGAATCGAAAAACTCATTTGTTCCCAGAATTCACTGAAGTTTTCCCTTAACAACCAGTCACAGGTCATGAAAACTGAATATTATATATTCAATTAAATAAAACAATGTGCGCGAGATATCCTTTTGCAATCTACTTGTAGTCTCCTCGGTGCAAAAAGTTTGCTGCGCCCCAGTTTCATGGCAGATTTTTTTAAATTGTTTTCAATACAACTTCAACAACAATAAAACATCTGCTGCAAGGATTTTCTTATTGGAAAAGGAATCGACTCTTCGAAAAAATAATAAGACCTATAGAGCCCCCTTTCATGATAATGGAACAGAATTCGTATTCAATTGAATGAAAGAAAAAATCGATTTTTGGTTCGTTTCAAATATTGCTGCTGTTATAAAGTATAAGTAGGCCTTTAATTGTATTGAGTCTCAATAGGCTGAATTACTTTCAAATAAAAAATGTAATTTTTTTCAAAGACTTTCGGCATGAAATATTTATAGTCATTTGTTTACACATCTGAGTCATATTTGATTACATAATACATTATTTTTTGTGCACAGCATGACAAAAAAGTATTTTGCGTTGACGAGGTGGATTGGTGGCAGCGATGACAAAAAATATACCGTTGGGGTTCCTGTCGACTGGATTATGAACTTTGATATGGATGAATATCAGACGGGTGATCATGATCCTGCCGAATCCTACGTTGTGGTTTGGCGTGATACTCCTAAACCACCAAAAGGAGGGTGGAAGTGTTATGCTTGTCATATCATTCTAGTATCAGGTATGTTAATAGTGTGTTTCGTTTCGCTTACACATTTCACTTCTGTGCATGATGTTTCTGAGATATTTCATTTTAGTTTCTGATGCATGTTTACTGATACATTGACTAACTTGGGTTGATCCAAATTTTTGTTAGATCGGATCGCCAAACTTGAAAACCAGTTGCAGATCATCGGTGGAACCGAATCGCCTTTTGTTGTTGACGCTGTCTCAAACGTCGAACCAAAAATCAGCAAAAGCAAAGTAGGTACCGTCACGACTCGCAGTATGCTGATGAATAAAGGACAAAGCAAGTTCAAACACGAAATTCCAACCACATCTCGTGCCAGCAGATCTCCACCTCCTAAATCTAAGCGTATGGAAATAGAAGTAAGAAGATCCACAATTAGACGAATTATAGAATGTTCAAATTCAAATATTGTACAGGTATCCTCGTTTAGACGGTTGAAGAATTTTTTTAATATTGACATAATCAACGATTAAATTGTTTACCATGATTTTCTTCCAAGGTGTACAAATAATAACAGATTCATGAGTGTTTTGTAACTATCTGTAGATAGTGGTTGCAGGTGAAGTCATCATATTTATTTCCTGTATATTAGCATTAAAAATGGTTCTATATATATATATATCTTAAAGATGAGTCACGGTGAAGACATGGACATAGACGATGGGAACAAAAACAATTTTGGAAACAAAAGTCCTTGGTCAAGATCTTCAGAGCCTCTTCCGAATCACAAGCTGTCGCAAGAAAAATCCAAGACAACTATTCAGTCACGTCTAGCATGCTCTGAATTTCAGAGTAGTAGTGGCACCGTGGATAGAGACGATGACATTCGCGACGATCCAGAAATGAGCGAAAGGGAAAGTCCTTTACCAAGTCATCAGAGGCCATACTCAAGACAAAGGCGGTCTGAAGTGAACCTAAGCTCACCTATTCAGTCACATTATCTACGCTACGAATTCAAAAGCGATGGCAGGGAGGACGTAGGTAATGAAGATGCGAACAAAGAAACAGAAGAAACTGGAAGTCCGTTGCCCAAATATCCCGAGCTCGATGTGAAACAAAAACATTCGAGTGGAAAGTCTGTCTTGCCTAATCAATCTCAAGATACAGTTACTGATAATCAAGAAGATCTTGCTATTGAGAAAGAGCCAACACTGCGGGATATAATGGCTGGTAAAGTAAAGCTAATATCATCTGGGGTGCGATTATGTAACTTTGAGTGACGTCACTAACTCCGGCTGCTATGGTAAATCAACAAAAATATTGTGTTATAACATCAGCAACCGGAGTTAGCGACGTCGCTAAGAGTTACACAATAGCACCCCTGATCTACTACCTCTAACGAGTGTCCCCGTAACAATTTGTCTTAAAATTCTAGTACTTCAGACTAATGGAGCTGCTATCAGAAAGTTGAACAAAGAAGTTGACGACTTGAAAAAGAATCGAGGTGCGTTTGTGAGTCAACCTCCATTGACCCGTAACCTGTCGAATGCGAATGGATCATATGAAGACGACTTTCCATTGAGAAGAGTGAGTATCATTTCTGCTCACCTTTCGATTGTATGAAACTACCCTGGTGGAAATAATTTCTACGCCAAAGTACGAAAATTTCTACGATTTTCTACAGAATATTTTTACAATTTTCTACGCCACTTCCTACGAATTTCTACAAACATTTCTACGAATTTCTATGAACATTTTTACTATTTTCTATGTCGTTGTAGGGCAATTGGAACACTGTCGTAGTTTTGGCGTAGAAGTTTTCGTACTTATTCTCGAAAATTTTCGTTGTTTTGTATAGAATATCGTACCATTTTATAGACTCTCGTATTTTCAATTTCGTATTTTGTGCGTAGAAATTTTCGTAGAATGTAGTACTTCTCGGAGATTTTCGTAGGTTTTCTCATAGATATTTGTAGAAGCTAATTTTAGGATTTACCTGGATCCCACCCCTACCTTAATTCATTTGACGTTGCTATATCGTTTATTAGACTTGATAAAATTGCTAGCAAATATATATCTGAAAATTTGATTTAAAAAAAAAAAAAAAATTGCCGTCAGTGGGGGATTCGAACCCAGCCCACGCCTCCGGGCCACCCATCCAAGTACTATCCGCGTCCAAACGTGCTTAACCTCGTTGATCTCCAGTGTTACGGTCTTCAGGTCCCTCCGATTCCTATATAATATTTTTAATATTTTCTGGCAATATAGCGACTGACATGCATGGAACTTAAAAACTTTTTCGTGTTAGTCAAGCTTCATATTCTAGCAGCTTTCCGATGAAAATTATACATGATCGTAATTTGACGTGGAAGACCGTACTGTTACACGGACATGTTGAATACGCTTGATAAATTTTTTTTCGCTATCAGACTTTTCACTTCTGTAGTAGAAAGATGTAAACTAACAGAAATTTTCGGAGAATACTAACGATTCTCCACGAAAGAATATTTAGCCTCCTTCCATTTGTAGATTTTTGAAAATTGTCGTGGTTATTCGCGGAACTGATATTCCGTTGCTTGAAGAAAGTACATTTTCTAAAATTCTCATGAAAATTTGTAGTTTTCTACTGCTAAATCGTAGTCTTCAAACAATAGAATATCAGTTCTACGAATATCTATACGAAGATCGACAATCGACGTAAAGCTGAATAATTTTTCGTAGTCTCGGCGAACGGGATCCGTAGTTTTCTACGACGGTTTACGGAAAACTATTTCCACCCAAACTAGGGATACGATTGTGTTGTGTGGGCAGTAGAAATTCGTAGTTTTTTACAATCATTCACGACAAACAATTTTCGGAAAAAATTTGTGAAAATGTTCGTCAATATTCGTAGGGATTCGTAGATTTTTTCCACATATTACGATAACCTAAGATACTTTTTTTCGGTTGTAGATTTCCATCTTTATTCGTAACAAATAGTAGATTTCATTTTTTCACTTTCATCAATATTCGTAGAAAGTCCTTAATTTTGTCGTAGAAATTTTTTTTTTTTTTTTATTATGACAATGTTTCAACTGTTCAAAATTATGAATAATCCAAATTTCTCTTGAAAATGTACGCAATTCCACGTGATTTCATGTTGGTGATGTTAGAAAAAAAAACTGAAATGTGATTCAGCCATAACTCATACTCATAGCTATATAATCAGAATTTCTGGTAAAATTCTACCCAAGTCTACGACATTCAATGAAATTCTACAAGCTCAGGTTTTATTATTTTGAATACAATTTATTTCTAAATAATTCATGGAAAATTATGAATAATTATCAGATTTTGTCATAGGATTCTACAAAATTGTACGACATTCTATGAGACTACGAGCTTGGGTTTTGTTATTTTGAATTGAATATTTTTATTTTTATGACTGCTTGAAAATTTGGAAATAATTGGAGTTCGTTGCAGAACGTTACGAAATTGTACAACATGCTATGATATTCTACGAGCTTGAATTTTTTCATTCTGAATTAAATATTTTTTGTTCACACTTCTTCATATTTCTTGAAAAATCGGGGATAATTACCCTAGTAGCAAAATGATTGAAGTCTGCCTGCAGTCTTACTGCAGATCTGCTGCAGATCTTCCTGCAGACCACTAGTGGTCTACTTCACCATTTGAGTCGGGGACTGATATCAGATTCTGCAGTGCAGAATCTTACGCAGATCTTACGCAGATCACTTCAGGTTCGATTTAGTGCCCATCTGGGATGGGAACAGCTCCTCAGAATCAGAATATAATATTATACTCTGATTCTGAGTATTAATACGCCTTATACTCTGATTCTGAGTAACTGTTCACATTCCAACTCTCTTCTCAAGAAACAGCTTAATTTGTGACTTGATACCCATCAATATTGTCATCAATGTTATATTTTTTCGACACAAACCACATTATTTCTAAAGTATAGTGACATTACACTCTGAATATGAGCCATCGTCTCGCTAACGTGCACGCTTGTTGTACTTGTCACTTCGCCATCTTGGATATGGTCAGCGTAGACGCGGTCGATATCGATCAATGTCGCTCGTTTCGACTATCGATTGTATAGGTTATGTTCGCTAATTCAAATTCAAGCAGATTATGCAGACAGTGCGCACACAGATTCTTGCCATGTACTTCGATGCAGATTCTGCAAGCATTGTGCTGGCAGAGGAAATGCAGTGATATGGTCTAAGAATCTGCAGGTGATCCGCGATAACACTGCAGACAGATTCTTGGATAAGAATCTGCAGTGCAGGCATTGCTACTAGGGTAGAGTCTCTTGTAGAATGGTACGCAATTGTACAACGTTCTACGAAATTTGATGAGCCGAAATTCTATGATTGTTTATTATTTTCTAATCATTCCAACATTGTAGATGATTACAGTTTATTGTAGAATCCTACAAGATTCCAGAAAATCCTAAGTTCTTAGAAACAAATACAAAAAATGTGCTTCGTAGGAGTTGTATATTTCGTTTCGATTTCTTGGAATACATATAATAGATTTTTATAGTTTTTCATAGAATCTCACGCGAATGTAGGCAACAAACAGTTGACGTTCGTTCGAGTCATAAATGTCATTACTTGGTCCGTACTTTTTCGTGGATATTGGTGAAATTCACGTAGATTCTACGAATATCTACGAAAATCGACGCAAAATAAAAGGTGGTGTCGAAAATGGAAGATATTCTCAAGAAAAAAGACGTTGATTTTCATAATTTGTCCTAGAAGTTTGTAGTTTTGTACGAAGTTTACGAAAGTACACGCCTGAAGAAATTCTACCTCATCGTGCCGTAGATTTCATTTATTGAAATATACAACTATAGATTTTCGTGGTTTTTCGTCAAAAGTTGTACTTCAGAAAGATGTAGTTAATTTGCATTCGTTAACTAAAATCATTTGTCATTAAAAATCGTAAAGTCGCATTAAGTTTCTTCGAAAAACGTACTTTTTTATGAAAGTCTATGGCATTCTACGAAAATCGACAAATGCCCATGATCGACTTATAATTTTCTGAAAGTTGTTCATTAAGAATTGTAAATTTTGGTACTTGATTGTAGAAATCCGTATTTTTCTACGAAAAAACTACCTCTTTTCTGCGATTTTCTACCGATTTCTACGACTATCGGATTTTTTAAACTATTTTTGACATTGTTCAACTAATTTCTGCGATTTCCTACATTTTTTTATTTTCTCGTACTTCGGCGTAGAAATTATTTCCACCAGGGTAGTGACTGAGCAAGATTCGGCCATAAATACTCTCGCGGTGAATTGATATTCTCAAAAAATTTTCGCACAACACATTTATGTGCAGCGATAAAAGTTTTTCTGAATTGAATTCGAACTATTTTGAAGTTCGTGTTAAGAAATGCAATGTCTAAATATATCTGAAATCTGATTCTGAATGAAGGTTGAAGTTGGCAAGCCCGGAAGCGGAATCACTGTAAGTGAATCGGAGTGGACCTCAGCCATTTCGAGGGGCACATACTCAGCCATGGCGACAACGCTCTTAACAGCGCTCTTTCCAATGGAGGTTTTGCTGAAGAGCAACTACAAAGGTGGAAAGTGCAAAATAAAAAAATCAGACACAGAGTCTGTACCTCACTATACAGCACTAGATCAACAGATTCTCAAAGCTATCATGTGTGAGTGTACATCTAATCATTATTTCATTTTTTTGTAAGAGGCTACACGAATTTGATATGGCTTTCGCATTTCTAATTACAGATTCTGTTCGAGCTGCATATCCGAAAAAATTTGATGAGGGAGGGTTTGGTAAAGCCATAAATCAGAAGCTGACTCACCTACGAAACCCATCAAAGAAATCCTAAAAAACTAGTCTGAAGAGAACTGTGATACTCTAAATATTGGGAGCAATTGCAAAGTAGGAGTGTATCTATTATACTATACTGACTGAGAAAAAGTACACTCTTTACGATAGGTGAAAGTAGAAATAATTCAAATATGATTACTATAAAAATGACGAATGGAGTGTGTTTGACGGTGTGCATACAGCACGTAAACTTAGACCAAAGGCGTCGATCTCTGCTTCATATTCTTTCTCTTCATATCAATGTCGTACTAAACCATATTACTACCATATTATTATCATATTTTAACATCTTCTCGATCTGTGATTGCGAAATATACGAATTTAAATATTTATTGACATGTCGCTTACTTGAAACGATCAGACATTCCTTTAACTTTGAATTCACAGATTTCAAAGATTGTAACGTCCGGGTCTTGAAATATGTGGTTCTAAGTAAAGAAAGTTTGATTGTTTTATAATAAGCTCCCGTTTTTATTCACTTTCCATATGGTATAACGGATATATATTACATATACAACTTATATAAAAGCAGTATATATAGAGAAATATATTTTTTTTATACTTTGGAATATATTTTTCATATATAAACTGTACAATAAACGAAAGCAAAAAAATGTATACAAGATATATAACTTGTATATTTAGAAATATATATTTGGTATATAAACTACACACATCCCAATTTATCATGTATAATATCTGATACATATTGCATATAAATATTATATATACTCAGTATATGGAACATATATAATAAATATATACAGTCACATATATACACGATATATATGTAATATACTAAAAGCGGCCATAATAGGATATTTTTTATATATAATTTATATATCTCCTTGTATATAAATTACACATTTCCTGATATATAAGTTTGACAAATTTTTCTACAAATACACACGTGTGTTTGCGAGTGTTATCGATCACCAGCCTAGATTTTTTTTTCGTTAAGAAGGTATGCCCATATGTTTTCACGCACTCTAACTTTATTCCGGGTTGCCTTTTATCATTTTTAAACCGACCAAGTGTTATTCACGGTCCGTTGAAGTCATCGTCAGACGGATTTTTACACGGAGCTTCTTCCAAACAGTCAACTTTTTCTTCATATTCCCCTAAGGCAGCCTGCGAACAGGCCTTCGCTCTTTTCAAAAAGACATCCTGTGCTTCACTGGCTCTCGAAGGCTGTCCGTTCCAAACTGCCATGGCTGAATCCTTGATTGCGAAGTTAAGGTGAAATGAAAGTCACGTGACCTCGATATGATTTACACTTGGAATTTTCAAACGCTATTTTCTCAGCCAAAACACATTCGATTGATGTGAAATTGATATCAGTGACGTAGAAAAACTGAATGAAGGGTCTGCCAATCGTGGATTTTCGAAAATCGAGACGTAATAACAGTTTTTTAACAATATTGTTCTGTAATCCAAGGAAGTGCTGCCTCTCTCCACGAGGGGCAGCACCTCCTTGGGTTACAGAACAATATTGTTACACAAAATTCTCATTATGTCTTTCGATATTCGAAAATCCACGATTGGCAGGCCCTTCGTTGAGTTTTTCTACGTCACTGATATCAATTTCACATCAATCGAATGTGTTTTGGCTGAGAAAATAGCGTTTGAAAATTCCAAGTGTAAGTCATATCGAGGTCACGTGACTTTCATTAATAGAAATAATTTAGTGAAAGAGTTATACCTGAAGGGCGCGTCCGTAGCAAAAGGTCAGGGTCCAGGGCTTCTTGCCCGTGAAAGTGTTTATAGCATTCAAATTAACCGTTGACGCATCGTCCCCTTGACCGCCGCTGAGGAACGTGACAGCGGGCACGGCGCAAGGTACGGTTCTACTTAGAGCTGTCACCGTAGCTTCCGCAATTAGCTGGGAAAAACTTGATACATAAGTTATCCGCGATATTTCAGATTCATGAGGTTGAGATGTGTGTGAAAGAAAGAAGCTAGATTCCAAAGGATGTATTGGAATCGAAATTGTACTTCTGGACTACACGAATCCCCGTTGTTGGATCCGGACATGACCATCGAAGGCTTTAAAATGGTTCCTTCGAGGTAAACTCGGTGCAAAATCATCGCGCGATAAAGTGCGGCTAAAATCTCTTCGTGGACTTCCTGACTCCTGGCGAGACTGTGTCCCCCGGAATTAAGCACTTCCGGTTCGACTATCGGAACTAATCTTGCATTCTGACAGATGCTGGCGTACCTGCGTTCAGAATCGAGTCGAAATTTGAGGAGGAAATGAAATAGTTCGTGCGAATCATCAGTTTCACCTTGCCAAAACGTTGGCATTTTCTTCAATCGCCTGACGAGTGGGCAGCGTGTCCGTGACTCGATACGCGCATCTCCATTTCGCGAAGTGACAACCTTTTCTTTTGTAGTCGATACATCGTTCCAGCAAATCGTCTAACCCTTGAGTCGTGGTTTCGCTGTCCGATCCAAACATCTTAACGAGTCCTCTGTCGACCTTGATTCCGGCGATGATGTTCCTCTGCCTCAAAAATTCCGGAAACTCCAGCTGCAATTCGTCTGGTGTTTTTTGATGTAGTGTTTCGTTATGTAGGATAACGCCACTGATGTACTTTGAGATCTGAGTCTGTGCCCGCGCAATGCTTAATGAGATTCGGAAGACCTCACTGCGTGTGCAGTCCTACGGAGAATTACCTTGTCAGCTGAAAAAAGCATGAGCCTGTAATCTCTCCTGAGTGTTTCGGTGTTTTCAAGATTCAAATTTTCGAATCTTTTAGTCAGAGAATCCGGGGACTCGTCAGCTGCGAGGATCCCTTTTCCAGGAGCCGTTAGAGCCTCTACGATCTTTTTCAACTCAGCACGCAATGCAGCCTCGGGTCTTGTGTACACGATCGCATTTGTGGCCGGCTGTGTGCAGAATCAGTCATCGTCAGAAAATCTGCCAGATACTATAGTCAGAAGAAATGTTGATTCGGTTTTACGGTGTCCATCCGTTGAAACGAAACTAACAAACATTACACAAGAGAATTTTATATGTTACGAACATACGTCTGCTTCGTAATTTCTCTCTATTCATATACCTCCTTTTTTATTCTCCACGGAGGGTTGTGATAACACACGGTCATATCTAAACTCATTTTTCAATGGCAAAAGGTTATCGGGCCCCAAAGGCCCTTAGGCCTTACTTCAACCGAGTCGTCAACAAAGTTGTGTATGTTCAATCTTAATCGTCATCGTGAGAGGCTCGACCAATGATGTAATAAAGATTACCATTCAGATATATATATACATTATTTTGATTTGATGTGCCCTAGGAATATATTTATGTGAATCACCCGCGTATACATTAATTATAGAATAAAAGTGTAGGATATTTGAAAATCGAAGCTCACAGAATAAAAATTATCATTGTGAAAAGTAGTAATCATCGTGATTTGTGAAATTCACATTCGCTTCTGCTACTGACAATAATTACGAAAGCTTCATGATGGCGAACAATATTCATATTTACGATAATTCTGTATATCAGTATTTTCGAAATGCGCTCATGACAGGAATCTGATATTTTGGCGTGGTAAATACGTATAGCTAATACAGCCGCCAAGAGAACGTGATCGTTGATGATTTATTTCGTTTGCGATGATAGGTATTTGTCGTGCAATTGTCAAAGAATTGGCCCATTGTCGATAGATACTACCTACACGGTACTATCGTCGCTAATCTAGAGCACATTCAAAATTGCAGGATGTATCGGGTACAATCTCAACCAAAAGCGATTCTCGTCGACAATATTATAATAGGTACTTCGAAAAAAGATAAAAATCGGAAAAAAATCAATCACAATCAAGACAATCAGAGTATTAACTTTGAATAATAATAATGCCTAAAAGTTATCAATAAATTGTTCAAACAAAACATTGTTTAACAAATTTTCTGGTAAGGTTATTTTTTTTTTCATCTCAAATGAATGCCCTAATTTTTCTGAATACACATGAATTTTTTAAGAATTTTGTCACTATTTTGAAATTTCAGTTTTCGAAAATTTCCAAATTTTGAAAAATGGTAAAAAAATCTGAATTTTGGATATGTTTTTGTGAAAACGATGTAGATTACAATTCCGAAGTTTCCGGAGCGTGGAACAAATCGTTTCGTAAATACAGCCCTTACAAATTTTCGAAAACGAAAATTTTAAAATAGTGACAAAATTCTTAAAAAATGCATGTGTGTTCAGAAAAATTAGGGAATTTATTTGAGATGAAAAAAAATAACGTCACCAGAGAATTTGTTAAACAATGTTTTTTTTTACCAAGTTATTGATAACTTTCGGGCATTATTATTATTCAAAATAAATACTCTTATCATCTTTATCATGGTCGATTTTTTCCGATTTTTATCTTATCATAAAGTACTCAATTTGCCGACGAGAATCATTTTTGTTTAAGATTGTACGGCCAATACATCCTTAAAAATACTAATACATCCTTAAAAATACTAATACATCCTTAAAAATACTAATACCTAGTATAAAGGTAAACCGTACCGTAGTTTTAGTTTTATTACGTTTTTTTTAACCAATTTATTGATAAATTTCGGGCATTATTATTATTCAAAATAAATACTCTTATCATCTTTATCATGGTCGATTTTTTTCCGATTTTTGTCTTATCACAGAGTACTCAATTTGCCGACGAGAATCATTTTTGTTTGAGATTGTAAGGCCAATACATCCTTAAAAATACTAATACCTAGTATAAAGGTAAACCGTACCGTAGTTTTAGTTTTATTACGTCTATATAGTGATTGGCGTTAGTTTAATGATCAGATTCTTTGCAAGTTTTTAATTAATGTCATTGCAGTAAGCTTGTTCAGGAGCTGAAGAAATAACGTGAAGAAGTAGTGTTGAGTACGTTGGGTGAAATGGTAAAATTTATCAGGTAGATTATCGATCAGAGGATCACCGATTGGTTGACTGGACAGCTGTCAATATCATAAGGATATTGTATAGAAACCTTTTTGTTACAGCAACATTTTCCACCCATGCGAGCCATCTTTGTCAATAACTTGTGATGTGTCTCAGCTTACTTATAAATTTTGAGTAATTTCGACGAGAAATACGAGAATTAAATTTAGAATTTTTAATATTTTTTTTATGCCAAACGGATCGAAATGGTTGAAACAAAACAAGGTTCATAACGGGTTTTCATTTATTTTGTGGTGTATTCTTCCTGTACTCATACCAGTCGCGGGGGACTGGGCCGAAAATATTTGACCGAGAGAAGTCACTGTAAAATCTAGAATTTGTTTGTTCAAAAAATTCAAACGTACATAGATGTCATGAATGATAGCAGCTTTCCTCTGTATGCAATAGTGCGCATCACTGAATTATATACGTACATCATTTATCCTACTGTTTATATACGGCCAAAAACAAATCCAACAGAACAAACACAAACACTGGTGGCAATTAAGAGATTATAAAAAGTATATTACGATATTAATAATACATAGAATATTTAATAAAAAAAATTACATGATCAAATGGTGTCAAAACGTGACAAAGATGCATATTTCTGATAGTTTTCTGGATAAAAAACGAGCACGAGAGTTGAATTATAAGTGAATTGAATTGTGATTCCTCTGCAGATACTCTCTAAGGGTGAAATAGTATATAATTTTTCTTCTTAGAATGTTAGTTTCTCAAATTAATATTTAATTCTGTATCAGACCCACATACAGTGATAGTTAGGTTGGGGACATGTTTCACAGGTAATCCTACTGTAACATATCCTGTATATTACACCGGAATAAATAAATTAATTAAACCAACCAGAAATGAATATTTATTGACAAAAAAAAACTATTTACTTGTTATGCATGCGAATCTGATAATTCTATCTGGAAACCGAGTGGGAAATAACTCCGTGAATTGACGTGTCAATAGTCCGTGAATTAATTCGTAATTTACTGAATTAAAGAGAATTACTTGAATTAATGAGAATTACCTGAATTAAAAGTGAATTACTTGAATTGACGAGAATTACCTGAATCAACCTTGAATTACTTGAATTAACAGTGAATTACATTGAATTAACAGTGAATTACTTGAATTAACAGTGAATTAC
>JAFFZH010011443.1:4454-26727 GCA_018420115.1 Euura saliciscinereae
GGGGGGGGGGGGGGGGGGGGGGGGGGGGTTGTTGCTTCAGATATATAGTAATACGTAAAATAATACCGAGTTACAAAGGTAAAATAAAGTATCGCCGAGGTGGAACACACTAACGTCTTTGTTGAACGACGGCAAAAAAAAAAAAAAAAAAAAAAAAGAAATTGTAAAAATGGAAACAAATTTGCAAAAAAGTATACCAAATGACTCAATAAAATTCCGAAACCGCAAAGAGGCACGCTTTTCTTACTGCCGTTTATTTTAATTTTACAATACTCAGTAAGCCTTGTATAGCGGCTCTTTCCTTTGTGATGAACACTTTACTACAGACAGCATGTAAATTTTTATAACTCTTTTTATACTTCATGCCAACTTCCAGGGACGTGACTATAGACACCGAATTCAGCCCTCAAGTTTCAGAAACGGAAACCAATATATTTCACATAGTCCGAATTCTGGGTAAATTTAAGAAAAATTCTACTTTCCGCACTAGGGCGAGAAAACTCGGCGCATGCGCAGTTCCTAAAACGTTCACTTTGCGTCCTACATATGTTTCGTCGCGTGTGCGGAGTTCGACTCAGTCGGTAAGTGAGATGATCGGGTTTCACTGCCTTTATGCCTCTAGGATTGAAAAATGGAGGAAAGGGCGTCCGGGTCAGGCGGCGTAGGTACGTCATTGGATTTCGGCCCTGATTTTTAGTGTTGCAGTGTTGCTGGGCATAAAGCTACCGCGCCGATGTTGGGCCTGGTGTCGGCGGTACGCATAACGTTTAACATTTAAGCCTTTAGAAGGTTGCGAGTTTGGCTCTCTGTAATTATCGCGAAGCGCGGCGCCCTGAGCTCTTCATTACCGTTGGATATCCTCGTTACTTTTCCGTACAACCTTCCGTCTGTTCGCGTTTGCGGCGCAAGTCAAGCGGATACAAAAACTTGGAATCGCCACAGCTGCCAATTTTTCCCCGAGCTAGTTTTCCCCCCTTGAATACGATATAAAAATGAAAAATCGCGTGGAATCCTAAGATTCTGATACGAAAAAAATGATCGGCACCATCTGCTCTCAATGTCCGACTAAACGTTTCATTTCATTAATTTTTATTACCAAATTACTCGGTATGAGTATAAAAAACAATTCCTACCGGGCATCCCTCGCCTCGACTCGAATAGTAAAGTTAAGAGTAAAAAGAGGCGACGTTCGCGAGCAAGAAGAGTTATGTTTAGCTGGAAATAATAAAGACATTTACGGTCTGGTTATTAAGCCGTGTTCGTGTTAGAGCAGCCCAGCCGACTGCAGCCACACCGAGGCGCATGCCCTCAGGCGTCGAGGTGATACGGTGCAGTACTTTCCACACGGGGATAAAAAGGGACTTTTTTCGTCAAATGATTTCTAAATATTTTCTAACTCATTTTTGATTCCCGGTCAAAATCCAGACCCGTAATATCAATTCTGGACTCGCTCCTCGTCCGAGGTCCAGATGAAGATAAGTCAAAGTCCGTCGGTCAAGATGAAAGTCGGGCGTCCCGCGGTGCCCAACACCTTGTTAGACGAGCAGCACCTCGCCGCAGCAACCCCTGCGGTGGAAACAACCATTTGTTAGAGGCACCCGTCACTCGAAGTCGCACCGGGCTGACCGAGAAGGTATTGACCACGAGAGGAGTGAAGAAAGAAAAATAAAAAATCCGGCACGCCGTTAATTGAGTAATTAAATTTATCACCGAGAAGTTGAAGCTCTCTTTAGATCCATCAATCCATCGAAACTCGCAGCTGGACGGGCATCGAGCGATTCTTTCGAATTATAATTACGATCATGGTTCAGAAAATCGATAAAAATCCTCAGATCGATCGGAATATCCGCATTTTTGAAGATTAAAATTTCCCGCCTCTGGCCGGGACTCGAACCCGGGTCTCCCGCTTTATAGCCGGGGACCTAATCCACGAGACTACCGCGCTCGCCCGAAAATTCAGCTCTTCATAGACCGTATCAGTGCTCTTATTGTGTTTGAACATAGTTTAGTAGAATATAATTTCGTTCGAACTTTAAGGGGACCAGAACAGCGTTTTAAAATTCGACAAATTTTATCCAAAGTTCATTACACATCGAGAAATGGACTTTTTCAAAAATCACTTGTCGCAAGGTTTCAGGCACACGGTTGATCCGATTATGTCCCTCGACGTCTCATTTTCTTCGGAGAGCAATCCTTCATCGTGTGAACGAGGGAAATTGAAGAACAAAATTTTCGGACCAAGTTATCAGCAAAAAAGTGATTAGATTGTCACTGAATTTCGATAAGTGACCATAACTTATCACAGGATTTTTTTTTGCTCAATTTCCCTCATTCACACGATGAAGAATTGCTTTCCGAAGAAAATGAGACGTCGAGAGACGTAATCGAATCAACCGTGTGTCCGTAACCTAAAAAATTAATGATTTTTGGAGTATGTAGAATTTGTTGAATTACGCTGCACCGGTCCCCTCGATATGGACGATCGTGATTAAAAGTGGCTTTTTTAATGTTTCATCAAACAAGAGGCGGTAATGTGGCCTCCTGACTCTGCAGGCGAGGGCGTCGTTACGCGAGTAATTGCTTGAGCCAGGACTAGCCTAGCTTGAGGTTATTAGTAGGTAGGTACGAAGGTATTGTCCGACGTTAGTGTCTAACCAACACGAGAGACCCGGGTGTTTGTGGGCCAACTGAAAATTTATGATGGCCGGTAATGAAATGATCCCGACCCAACAATGGGGGCTGTTGGAGGAGGTTTTAAAACGCCGTGGTAGAAACGTCTTGTGTATCTACGATCTCGAAGGGGCCCATTGTCAGCGGGCACGACTTTCATTGTTACAAGTTAATTTCAAGTCTATTAAACTCCTTCCTTCAGCTTCGTACCGAATTACCAAGACTGATGAATTAATACGCATTTCTCTCCAATTACCCAATTAGAAACTGTATTGAATGCCTCGTTTTTTATTCTCATTTCGTTCAGACGCGAGAACGAGTCTAAAAAATGTTCTTCAGGGTGCGAAAACGACGTGTGGAATGTCTCTGAAATTGGATCAGATGTAAGCTTGTAAAAGCTACCCGTGCAGTGCATCTGTAAAGAAGGTGTTGTACAACAATAGAAGGGTCCTTTGTGATCGTTTGAGTTGAAGGATGCGTTTCCAATCAACTATAAAATTAATTATCCCCACTGATTAAGGCCTGGAAGGTACGAGTCATCGTTTCGATTAGTGTCGAGGTGTCGAATGGTGGCATTCCCTGGATTCCAGGGTCCCAGTCTGGCTCTGAAAAGGTCCTTAGAGGAGTGGACCGACCTGGATCAAGTTCAACACAATGTCAAATCCACCAAACTGACTATCCCAATGCCGGGATTCAACGAGAGTTAATTCGATTTCGATTCATCTCCATTGATCGATCTTACATTTAAATCAGCCACCGCTGACCCCCGAATGGACCCAATTATTCAAAATTCGAATCGGTTAGTTTGTCAGGACCGGCAGAATGGGTAAATAAATAGAGGAAACGGATTTCGGTATATGAGCTTCTGAAGAGAAAATTGGAACCGAAATTGGAACTAATGCGCTCTGTTCGTATATTTATCGACAGTCTTGAAAAGCATCCTATGGACTCTAGAGAAATTTGAAATCGGAACGAGATTCGATCAGAAATTTATAGAAACAGAATTGAAGCTAGTTGCAGACAAGGAACGTTTAACAAAAACGGAGGATCCCGAACGGCCATATTTCAGTTAGAATGCGAGGGTCGCATTCGATGCCTGACTGGGGTTGCTATGACGATTAATTACCATCATCCCTCTCTCTCGCGCTTAACGTACCGGGTGTCTGTGATAATTCGACCACTCCCACCGATCTTTGGCGAAAATGGGGACGTCATTGATTTTCTGTGTGCTTCAGACGATCAGAGAATCATAAGAAACGTTTTTAGAGGTAGAAATTCGTAGTTCGAGAACCGGAGATCCGTTTTCGTTTCATTCCTGGTCACCGGGTAGGTGGAAAACTAACAAGATACAATCCCAGCATTTCCCGCAGTGGCCACTGGAGATAATAGTGCAACTGATAGTACTGGCTAAACCCACGCACAGACATTTACTCACACGACCACCGAAACGGAGCCAATGAAACAACGGACCAGCTAACAACCCTGGAGGGGTTTGTGGGGTGGATGTTTAACTTTGCCCGCACCAAAACTATCAGCATCCTTTAAAAGGGGGTCTGAATCAGCATGCTTGCTCATCGCGATTCAATTTTCCTTCTTTTATATATATTTTTTCATTCTCTGACTAATTGATCGATTGATTGATTGATTGACTGTCAATTCCACTTCATGTATTATACATATTGTGTGGTATTAGTCATTATCCCTCTCGATTCGATTCCTCAGTTGGTGACACGAAGAAATGATGATAGCTTTTAATTTCCTCTCGAACGAATCTCTATGTCATTTGTATTGAACAAAACTTGTCCTTTTGTACAGAGTTTCGATAAAAAAAAGGTCGCTTCCGTTCATATATATCGAATTCCAAAAAGAGCATCAGCGTTGAAACGTAAAACGTTACGAAAGGAACAATTGCGTACCAAGAAGGGTATAAAAAATTGAAATTATTTCACCATCGACATCATCGCGATCGTCCAGGGCGCGAATGATATGCGTCGAGACCGAATATCCCGCGGTGTTCTCATGCCGCGCGATAAACGTTAGATTCCTCGGTGTTATTTATTGGATATCTTGTATATTCCAGTTGGTAATCTATCAGTTCCTAATGAAGCCGTTTTTCCAGTCTAAAAAAATCTTCTCAAAGTAGGATGAAAGGAGAAGAGAGTCCCCGAGACTTCCTGCAATGCGGTTTAGCGAAACGTCAGCGCAAATTATTTCCCCGTCTAAACTGTTCGAGACCGCGCAAGTTTTGCGCGTGCAAACCACAAATTATACTCGCGGATACAAAATACTTCTTGAAAATGTAATAACTCTGAAAAGAAGAAGAAAAAAAGCAATTGCGGCTTTCTTCGTGAATTTATGATGATTAAACCATCACCACGAGGTGCCACTGACGCCGTTGACCCCGCCCGCATACAACTTTCGCAACTACGACAAGCCGCGCAATTGGATTATCATTTTGCGAGGTTCGTTCTAAATTTGATTTATCGTTCATCACCTCATCACCCGAATTACTTCAATTGATTGAAGTACTTTTAAACTACTAGTCAAATGCGTTTTAAATTCTTAGAAACGATCCCAGCCCCGATTTTTTATTCTTCTCGTCTTTTTTTATTCCTCGTTTCATTCGGTCTCTAGTTTCTCGTTCTCTAACTCGCCGTGACCGTGGAAGAATTTTCTATTACCTAAATTGATTCGGACGATTCGCCGTTTTCGAGTAAGAATTACGAAAGGTCTTTCGAGAACCGGAACAAAAACCATCGCGTGCGATAGCCTCCATCGTCACAATTTATCGTTACATAAAATTCGTATGAACTATACACACAAGCCAGTATTTCGGATCATAATCCCGTTCAAAATGATCCTCTAACCGGAGGAGGAAATTTTTTTCCTTCCCATCCACCAAAGACTCGGTCTTTGCGGTCTAACGGGTCAAAAGAACGACGGGGGGCTGCTCAAGAACGCGAAGACAGCATCACGAATGGTCAGCGTAGCTAGATTAAGAAGGTTGAAGAGTTTTTTTTTTACAATCGTATCGAGACCGAAGGCGATTCATTTTCTACGTTATCAAATATCTCGGATTAACGAGCGCGCAGCCTTCATTAATTGACGACTTGATTTGACGACTAAATTACGCTCTTTGGATTCGAGATGGACGCGGACAAAAGCCTGCGAATGGGAAGTGACTGATAATAATGAATAATTTAGAGCATTTTCTTAGATTTATTGAACGTACAGCTGGTGTTGAATAGTCGACGAGTTTATTTTATGCAAGCTTATAAGGACATCCGGCTGTATTCAGGAGTTGAAACTGATATATCCCCCCGGCTCCACGACTCTTGGGAACTAATACTGGAACTAATTTTACTAACTAGAAGGTGCCATCTCGAATCAACTCACAAAATCAACTCAATTTCGCCGGGATTAAGATCATTCGTCACGGATAATGTTCACGCGGTCTTGTCACCTTTTTCTTTCTCGCGATAATATATTTCACGTTTCGCACCTGATTATAAACTTCTCGTAACACATGCGTAAGATACTAGACTTCTCAGGCTGTGAGGCGCAATCGCAAAATCGGAAAAACAGGCCGGAGAAACCCGAGACGGTATAAATGCGTGCGAGAACGCTCGGGCATCATCGGCCACTGCGCGCGCACCTCGAAACAGACTCGATATCCCTAACCTCCCATCATAGGTTGGGCAACGTTCTGCTATTAATACTCAATTCGACGTATTAGATTTACATGCTTCTGGATATTTGAAACGCAAAAAAGACGTGATAACACGATTCTGAATGCAATATGCAAATGCAAAGTGAAAGAATTGTATATTATGCACCAAGAGAAGAAAGCAGGCGTTTTTTTTGTCGAACGCCGATTTTGCAGAACGAGTTGCAATTCGGGAGTGAAGACGAGTTCTGCGAAATGCGCGAGACAAAACGCCTGGTTCCTTCCCATGGTACATATCTTATTTTCTATCACATATGCATTAAAAACGAGTGAAAGTGAGGTTAGAATCATGAGAACGGCGTTCTCCGCAGGGGCAGGACTTTCTTCATTTATTTCACCGTTACTATGGTTACGAGAGTTTTTTTTCCCTGCTGCCAGAGATCCTTCCCTCTGCCAAAGTTTTTTTTCTCGGTTTATTTCCCCGGTAAAAAAAACTGTGACTTCCATCCCGTTAAGGAGGGCCAAAAACACGAGTTTTGAATGCATCTGTGGTATGAAAATGAATAAGTGGTATGAAACATAAACCCTCAATCAGTATCCCAATTCTTCTTAATTATTGCATGAATCCAAAAAGTTTTCTTGCATATTTCGTCCAGAAGTTCATGTAAAAAATTATGCTATCTTGACTTCTTTTGCGTTTGAAATATGTGGACTTAGGAATTTGGAAATATCCAAGTCTGTGTCAAAATCGAGTATGGCATCAGCTCTCATTCCGTAAAAAAAAGTAATACTTGAATGGAAACTTTTGAAATCACTGTAATATTGAAGTCTCATGAAACTTCTTTATTCTCTTATCCGATAATCTGATGATTAGGATTGATGAAAAACACATTTCACCTAATTGTTTACAGTTGGTTTTCACGTGAACCAAGTTTTTCAATACAGCGTTTGAATTTCCCGGTCGCGTGTGACGTCACACCCACAATTCTACCGTCTGACGGCGCTGCGAACAACGATGCTTAACAGAATCACATGGCTGCTGAGGTACTGCGTGACGTCACGTGGCGTTTGAAAATTGGTAATTTTCAACTGCTGTTTACAGTCACCTGAAGTTGATTCTATCATTCTTATAGTTTTTAAAAATTGTATTTAATTATCACACACCCATTCATCATGGATATTTGTTAAGTTTCAATTTTACGAAACTTTCCTATTACACATAATTCGTGCGAATGTAGCACTCGCCTTCGGCTCGTGCTTCAAGCTTGTCGCCTACTTTCCACACTTGTGATTCCGACAATAGATCCACGATTATGTGTTGAAATGTTTGGCATGATTAATCTTGGTATGATTGCGATTGAAGTAAGAAAATTCATCGAAATCATGTGTGACTGTGGTGATGGTTGTGAGTTGGGTCTCGATTTCCGTGTCTGAAAATCTGTCTATTGTGAACAGTCTCCGAGTACACACACACACACACACACGCACACGTTATACCTGAGGTATAAGTAATAAGGTAAATCCAGCAATGAATTAACGTCCAACTTCATGTCTTAAGTACGTGCGTGTCGAGGCAGTGTGTGGGTCTCCACACTCTCCGTGCTGCAGGAATAAGTAATTCCAAACTACTACACTCTATACGGGATGATAGATCTCTGGGTAGTGAGGAAAACGAACCACCGTCGAGCTTTTTCCCAAGATTTCATCAAAGTTTCCTCAATTCCGTACCGGAAGTCTTCGACAGAATGAAAATCGGGTTCTTCTCATCGAATCAGAAGACACAAAAGCAGCCTCAGATCGAACCAACGGATCAAGTAACCGGAATCGATCAACGTCTTTGTTCACCCTCCGCAGACTTTCGAGGCTTTTACTACCCTGGCCAGACCGTGTCCAATATATTATTATGATTGAGTCGTTTTCTTTGGGGTGTGGGTGAACGAACGAATGAGCAGGCGAGCGAGCGAGCAGCCCAAGTGAGCCGGGTGTGCCTCGGCCTGACGTCTGCATCGGCGGCATCGTTTTCGACGCCTCCGTCGCACAACACCTTGGCGTAGGATCGAACAATCCGAAACAATCCGGAGAACGAAATTTCACAATTTTACCCTTCGCTTTTTTCCGTCTATGTCAATCTAAATCACAAATTCCACCGTACAATAGCCGAGCTGTGGACTCTGCACCCTCTCGACTCGGAGGAAGACGACATGTAGATTTCTAGATTAAACTCGCGAACATATCACCCTCTTGGGGGTTAGTTACCGTCGTAGTATTCAAAAAGTGAATATTTTAGTACAAAATTAAGGAAAATTCGAGACAGGCTTCCACCCGGTTTTTCGTCAAGTTCGTGTCATGCTTGATGTAGGTACGAGAATTACGAATGTCACGAGTTTCTCGGTGCTGGGGGGTGACTTTTGTGATTTCGGCACAAGCCCATAAAACAGGGGCAGCTACATCCCTGTGTTCCTGGGGCCTCCGCGCAACCCCAGTGCTTTCGTCCCCCACCGAGAATTACACTCGGATTACAAGCATTATCGCCTCGAAATAAACTTAACTTTTATGGAGGTCAAATTGTACGGGATTTGTTGTGGTCGATATACTAGGGTGCGCGACGTCACCTCGGACGAGGGATGAACCGCTTCGAAAAATACTTCACAGGACTTCACAGGACTTCAAGTTCACCCCTCGTAGCTCGTGAATTTGTTTCAAAACCGTTTTGCAAAGTGAAACGAGGAGGGGGTGTCGATTATCGAAAGCGGAAATAAATGTTCCTCGCGGTTTCTAATTGACCGGGAAACCGGAAGAGCCTGGAGGGTCAAGAGTCCCGAAGCACAAAAACGCTACTAGCTTGTCACAAGACGTAGTTAGCGCATTTGGTACCACGGAGAGGGTTCGCGGGTGGGTGGACGTTGAGGGATGGCTCGCCATCCCCACTTTTTCTCTCAAATCTCATTCAATGTCTTTCAATCAGGGTGATTGATGATCCGCACCGGCGTGTATCGGTACCTGTATTATAACTTTAAACGCGAGGTGTTCGATGTAATACGGACTTTAAAGGTGCATAAGTACTCCAAAACGCATCTACAACTACTCACTTTAACAAAGTGAGATATACGTCCGTGAACGCAACATAATTGTATGCCGGCGTAATCCATGAGCCTCGGCATGACCCCTGGCCCAAAGGGCCTGATGGTCATCTCCAAAGGTGAGAAATGAGCGGCGAGGAGAAGAGTCGATGGTCCAGAGGTTAAAGGGTTGCTAATGAGATTCTGCAGCGGCTCAAAACATTGAATAAGGGATGGTTCGAAACAGTAGTGATGAAAGTTTTTAACACGAGCCAAAGGCGAGTGCTACAAACTTACACATTCTTTGTAACTCCTGCAGGAAAGTTCGATCTCAAAAGAAGACCACTAATTTCCGAAGCTGAGGCATCCTGACACTACCGACCCGATTTTGTTCCATTTTTGAGGCACATTTTCATCAGTTTTCATTATTTCAGTCCACATGACGTCGAGAATCTATTTGTCGTGTTGCTTCATGTCGGATTCCGAATCCTGCACGATTTATTACTTTTTTTCTATAGTCTTAGGAATTATATTTCATCTGTTTGAAAAAAAATGATACTTTTTCATCAAAATTCGTTTACATCCGAGGGGTTGGTGGCAGGGTTATCCAAACCACCCCCCCGAAAATTCATTTCCCTATTATTTCACCCCGTCAAACATGAGATGTATGAATTGGGTAGAAATTATTGTTTAGCTCTCTGGTACACATTATCGCGATGATGCACACAAATAACTTCTCGTTGGCATACGCAAGCGTTGAAAGATGAATGAATTGTCCTAATATCCCGTCTATGACATTGCAGGGCGTGTTTGCCGCGTGGCACACATCTATCATTTCGGCTATCATGTAAACGAGACTCGGCCCAGAGGCAATTCAGGCTAATGTTACACTCCTCCGACAATAATCAAACCGATCTTAGTCGCATTAGGTACTTTCTTCGAAACCCTTAAACGGGGGGGCTTCACCGATCAACGTAACTATGAGAAGTATTGATCACAAATAGTTGTTGATTTTTTTCTGAACGCGTTTTTGTGCACTGAGCTTACACACGAAATTTCATTGGAAAATATTGAAAATTTTAGGAGTTATGGATTTTTATACCTCGAACTGTAAAGTAACATAACTCTTACAATTTTGAATAATTTTTTATAAAATTTGGGGTTCACACTCAGGTCACTATCCTGAACAATCAATCATGTCAGATTTTTGATATCCTACTTTGGGCTGCGTGCGGAAATTCGTCGAGGTTCAAATCTAGTTTTCCCGCCTTGGGCTCTACAGCATGTTTTTTGGAACACAAGACAGCAGTCAGGAAAAAATAGCCTCTTCTTGTAGCTCTAATTCGTCTTTCCATTGATGGATTTAAGTTCACACCAACCACAATCCCTTTTTTGTTCAAAGCCTTGTAAGGCGTTACACGTTTGTTACCTCAGTTTCTTGGTTGGGCACGTTTCACAAATTACAAAGTACAAAGAAAGAGAGAGAGAGAAGGTAACCCGGTGTAAATCAAGAGTTACCTGAACTCAACCCGACCGTTGCAAGACCGCGCGCGGAGACCGGCGACAAAGCGGAGTAGGTTAATTCGGGATTAATAAGATTAATCGCACATCCTGAACGGATTAGATCCAAGACCGACCCATCAACAAGGTGCAACGGATAATAACGCGACACGTGTGAGTGTGACTGTGACCGTGCAGAGGATATTTTTGGTGAGGTATTTTTATTATATTCACGTGTAATAATTATAACTAGAATACGATTCAACTCAGCTTTTATACATTTATAATATCCCCAGGTATTTATCTACGGTCACACATCATCGGGAAACGAATGTAGTACATTTTTGGTATTCATATAAAACCACGGCTTTCACGCTTGTAAGCCATCACACATACTTTATGGATTCAATTCTTCCGATTTCCTATGAGAGGATCGAGAGTAAAAAAAGTTGTTAGCCACTTTGCGAAAAAGTCATCGATTCCAGGATGACGTATTTTGGATAGAATTGAAGTAAAGGGTCCATCAGTACCACTCATTTAGAAGCTAAGCTTTCACAGAATCGAGTTTTTAGGGAGTCAATTTTGACCAGAGTACCCGACCGTGCATCCAAATCGACATTTTCGTGATTTTCGAATTCGTTTTGGCCCGTTTTCCAAAAACAAAAAATCAGACCGAAAAATCCTGCTATGAAAGCTCAGATAATAATGTTGTTGAAATAGTTTAGAGATTTCAGATCGATTGGATAAACGGTTACAAAGTTAGTATTCATGCTCTTGATATATTCCACTCCCGTGGGCTTCTAAAGGGCACAGTTTCGGAAATAAACTAGATTACTAGAAGTTTTTATTTCGATTAGCCCAAAGTTGAAGATGACTGAATGTTCGAACCGTGGAGCAGATTTGGATTTCCTCGATTCTTGACAAAGTTATCGGATTTTTCATACAAAGTAGATATTCTTTCTTTCGTTTTTTGACACTTTACACCAATGAAACTATCAAGCTTTCATAGAATCGAGTTTTGATGGATTCATTTTTGACCAGAGTACCGGACCGTGCATCCAATTCGACATTTTCGTGATTTTCGAATACGTTTTGGCCCGTTTTTCAAAAACAAAAAGTCAGACTAAAAAATCCTGCTATCAAAGCTCGGATAATAATGTTGCTGAAATAGTGTATAAATTTCAGATCGATCGGATAAACGGTTACAAAGTTAGTATTCATGCTCTTCACGTATTCTACTTCCGTAGGCTTCTAAAGGCCACAATTTCAAAGATAAACTTGATTGATAGAAGTTGTCTTTTCTATCAAACTGAAGTTGAAGTTGTGCACTTTGGAACCCTGAAGCCGATTTGGATTTCCTTCAATTTTTGACAAATTCATTCCCTCTTGAAGACATTAAGTAGACATTCATTCGTTTTCTGTCACTTTAATCTATCAGTTTTAAGAATACTTCCGGTTGACGTGATAATTTGATAATCTCGTCATCTATAAAATTGTAATTCTGATCAATGTCCAAACAAGAAAACCGAAAGGAGAGATTTACACATTTTTGGAATCCCAAATTGAATCAAACCAAACGATTGACATTATCAAAAGAACAGTTTCAGCCCAGGTATATTTTCTACTTTCTACTGATCACTAAAATATATTTTCAAATTCAAATTTAACAAGACACTAAAATCTCAATCTCTGAAAATCATTTGTCGGGGGTCGATCAATGAGGCTGTAATCCTGACTGTAGTTTTTTTTTGTGTTTTTTGTGTTTTTTAATCGGATATCACCGGTCCTCGGTAAGCAGACTCTGATGCACGGTAGCGTTTCGGGCGCGGGCACGGAGCTCCGGATCCAGCCAAGCGTGAGGCACGGCACCCCTGGGAGAACCGCGTGTTCACCCACGGTGCTTGTCATTTTAAATCACTGGTGGCTGACCCTCTTCCGGTCCTCGCGTTCGCTGTCGCGTTACCTACCCGCCCTTTGACCTTAGCTTAGAGTCCGTGATATACCTGAGCTTAATAAGGTGCGACCTTGATTCATAAATTTTTTAATTCGTTATTATTGCGGTTATCGTTACCGTTATCATAACCTCTCATCGTCAGATTGAGAGACAATGGGTCGCTGTGGGGCGACTGACTGACGTTTCATTACGTCGTAATTCCGCAGCTTCTATTTTCTGATCGGAGTTTAATAAACCGAGGGCAAAGTTCTACGACTGTAATAATCCATGAATGGCGATCTATAATAGCGAGAGTCGAGTATAGAGTGTAAAAATAATCATGAATGAAACCACTTATCTGTATCGTTATACGAGCTATCGGACCGGGGAAAAGATTACACTTCCGCAAAATAGAGAAAGTATAAGGGATTTAATTTATTGCCGCAATAGCTGCTGGGGAAACGAATATCGCACAGCTGCCGATAGAAAAGAGTAACATTTTTCTTCTTTTGTTTTTTTCTTATTATTGCTTGTTACCATTCTCCAAAGAGATACTTTTCGCTCCGATTTATCTCGCCTCGAGAGGTCGATGCATTGTCATATTAAGTGATTGACAGACTTCTTGTATCTTTGTAACGGGATGTTGCGAACAACTGATTCACTGCTTCGGATGGAATTCAAACCATCCATTGATCAATTGAAACAGACACTTGGAAAAACAATATCAGGAATGTTCTACAGAATTTTGTATTTTTTTCCAATTGATTGAGGCTGTTTTTAGATCCAATTTATCGATCAAAAAAACTATCACTTTGTACAAAATCATGAAAAATTTCACATTATCCGGATTTGATGATTCTTATAATTAATTGTAGACAAATGAAAACTCCTGTATCGATGCCATCTTCCTTCCTGAGTTTATAACAATTTGATGAAAATTACTCGTATTGACTGTAAAACAAAAAAAAAAAAAAAACCTCGAATTGAGATAAGATTATTAAAATGTAAGAATGACATACATTTTTATGAATGAAATCAAGTTCAACGTATGACTTTTACGTAATGATGATGACATTATACCTTGACACCAGAAATAATGATCGAAATATTTCTGTCGAATCTCTTGACTAATGATTATAAGACTTTTAAATTCTGAACTGCAAAATCGATCTCAATGATTTCTCGAATTTCGCACACAGAGTGTGAGTTCGATGTCTCTGATTTCTCAGGTAGTAAATAAAACCAAAGAAAATTGGACCACGTACCGGCTGTTTCTGTAGTCATAGAGAAACAAAATGTGTAAAAGTTTACAACCGTTCGTGATTTGATTTGATCAGGTGAAATAAAACGCCGTTGAACTCGGCCCTCGTGAAATTTCTTGTGCTCACAATGTTATATGAATTTAGTCACTCCTAACCTGAAAAGACCCTTTTTTACTATAGTATATGAAAAAAAAACGTTTTTCTCACTTGTCACATTTACACAGGATTTTAACTTCTAATCAAACTGAAATTTATCAACTATTACAATTGTAGTTTGTGATTGAAGCAAAATCCATTAACCGTCATAGATTATCAGCCTATAATCTAAAATTTACAAATTCTATTTCGTAATTTATAATTTATAGTTAATTAATGATAAATTCGTCCAACAATCGAAAAACCAGTTTTTATCGATTCAGAACTGTCTAAAATCTCATTTTTCTCGCAAAGTCGACTTCGGACTGTTCAGTAGTCGCCAGTTAATTCGCCCTGTATGAGCTCTTATGACGAACTTCTGCAATCTACAAGAAGGAGAAAAAATTCTTAAATCCCCCAATTTGCGGTGGATAAAAAAAAATCGGTCGAAAATTAAACCCGGATTAGTTAGCTGCAGTATGATCCGTGTTTCGGACCTCAACGGGGGCAACATTGGGGCGCAAAACCTCAGCCCTGAGGGCCTCGGGCGCCGGCGTCCCGTGGGTGTCGTGTGTTTTCCCCGTTGTCAGAGGGGGTCGCGTCGCGTCGCGACGCTCAGCGTCGAGGCGAGAGTCCCGTTCCCTGTTCAACCCCCAAAATCCACCCCCGACCCCCGTAACCCGGGCAGATTACATTGACGCATGACTCTTGCATACGTAACGCCTGCGAGAGGCTCTCGCCTTGTTTTGCATGTTGTATACACAACGGCCCGAGTGTTTTTGCAAGACGAATGGCGACCATTCAGCAACCGTACCACCCTGACTCTTCGCTCCCTCGCGCCCCGCGTAATTAGCGACGGTACGCGTGCCTCCCCCGAAAGATCAGCGTAATGATTACTACCACAATTACAAATTTGCCTTTTTTCGTTTGGGGGTGAATTCACGGTGAATAATAACGAGGCAACACCTCGTTAGAATTATTTTTGTAATAAATGCAACGAATTTTATATATACCTGTATGATAATCGTGATTTTAGGGTCACTGATTCCCAAAATGGGCTCCAAAAAGAAGGAAAACTTGAAACTGTCTGAATCTGAAAGGTTTATGGACCTCAGATTTTTATTGTTCAAACAGAATCTGTGAAATTTCGATTTTGCCTTTTTTTTTGTCAATTCTTTTATTTCACTATAATTGAAAAAATCCTACTACCTGCTTTTTCTATTAATTTAAACGGTTTATTGCCATATAAATGATAGTTTCACTTGTACATAGAATTTTTAATTTTACCAATCGTAAAAACTAGTCCGTATGAAAAAAATTAAATTAAAAAATATTAACGGTAATTCCAGGTGTGATTAGAAGGGAATCTGTAAATTTTAATGACTACGGTCGAAGATATGCAGCTAGAAGAAAAAAGAAAAAAGACCGTGGTAATAAATCAAAATTCTGTCCCCAGAGGCTAGTAGTTGCTAGGTGTACGTGAAAATAGTTTAAAAAAAAGTGTTTGAAACGCGTTTGGGAATATGATTTACCGAACGAAGAAGATTATCTCTTTATTTATCGCTCGAGGAGATTAAATTAAAAAAAAAAAAAAAAAAGAATTATGCAGATTATCGACGTCTCATCATTAAATTTCAAAATATATGTACGTGTCTCGATATCATATCTTCGTATTTACTCCCGGAGCGAGAAATTGAAGACAACAATAAGATACCATACGGAATCATTCATATTCTAGGTTTCCTCAGACCTAAAAAAAGGGCGTTAAAAAACCCCATTCACTTCTAGTCAGCGATTATTGTTAATGCGAGGGTCGACCTCACTTCCTTTGATAGCGGCGCGTCTCAGAGTCTAAAGAGTCCGATGCGAGTTTCCTCGGTTTATACCCATCAGTTTTCTTTTTTTAAGCATCGTACAATCGTTAAACGTACAGGATATTAATTACCAGTAAGATATAACGAGGGCATACGCAACGAATTGTTAATTGGTTTACAGATAGACGTTTGAGGCCTGTCGGTATTCTCTCCTCCTCCAAACACGATAATAGCCAAGTAAACCGGATGTTCGATTACGAAAACAAGTGACATCAGACAAAACTAGTCGAGGCTCAAGACGCGGCTGGTCATTTTTTAGAACCTATTTTTCGCACGATATTCAGAAAATTGGGGGTAGATTTTATAGCGGAAGAGATAGGATCGCAAAGAGAGGATGAAATGGGATGGGGCTCTCGAAAAGAGCAACAAAACTGTTGCCTTTATCAACCCATCGGGAGTAATCCTATAGGTGCTTAGCGTGAAATCCCATAATCGATAGTTTGCTTAACCATCCGCCACGTGGTGCCACGTGGCCGGTCTCCATTAGGGCCATCAAACACCATGGGACCCACCGCTGCAAGCACACACGCCGCATCGCACCCCACACAGAGCGGGCACCGCACTGTGTACACTATATCCCTGGCTTAAAGACCGTATCTATGTTAATATGGCAATGCTCCATGCTCCATGCTCCATGCTCCATGCTTGGTGGTACCCACCATCTAGGACCGAGACACAAGGTGGGGCATTCGATGCGCCTCCACTAAACACATCTGGGACGTTTTGGCTCGTTGCGATACACATTCTTCACGCTTTGGGACACATTTTCCACCATTTTTATCATTTTTCCGTATTTCACTATGATCAAGAATCGAAATGGATAATCGAAGCACTCTACTGTTCGATGTCCCAATTCATTATTGACAACTATTCAATTTATTGTTTAGAACTATTGAAAACTATTGAATTAATTGAGAATTGTTGAAAACTATTCAATTTATTTTTTATAACTATTTAGGACTATTAAATTAATTGAGAACTATTGAAAACTATTTAATTTATTATTGCGAACTATTGAAAACTATTGAATTGATTGAGAACTGTTGGAAACTATATTAGATTCATTATTTAAACCTAGTGAAAACTATTCAATTGCGATAGATTTCGATGATAAATTGGGATATCAAATGACAGTATTTTTTATACAAGGGATTGGATAATGATTAGCTTATTAACATGTGAGATAAGAAAAAGATATGAGAGTGAGAGGGTTTACCGTTTGGGAATTAGACATGGGAATGTATAAATTGTTTTAACTACTAATAATTAGTAGGAAAATTTGGCATTTACAACCTTTTTCGTGGAAAATTATAGTAGATTTTGTTTCATAAAAAGCTGTAGATGTTCATAGAAAATTTATATGAGTAGGGTTAATAAAGTTCTTTTTCTAAAGCACAATAAATTTCAATGAGAATCTAGAATGTCTTTCATGAAAAATTACGGATTTCGAATTTTCCTCGGAATTAGTGAAATTATTAATTTTATGAAAATTCAAACGTCCATTGTTTCGAAACTGGAAGTGGATGTGAATAAAAAATCATACGACTACGTCGTTTTCTGTCCAAATTTGAGAAAAATCTGTTCATTAGTTCGTCTCAAATCGAATTAAGAACCAAAATTAGTGATATTGATCCACTTTTTAAATTGCTTGTGCGACGTTTTATTCAGAAACACGTTCCAAATTCTTTTCCATGAAGAATTTCCAAATTTCTTTCACTGACCAAAAATTTAACCAATTATAATTAATCGCTTTGATTTTTTTTTTTTTTCAGATTCTCAACGAAGATTCATTCGAGAATTGGAAAATAGCCCAGCTATCGGAAATGGGCGTGTGAGAATCGAAAAAACAAATATCGTCCTAATATCCCGTCACTAATGTGCGACCCTAGAAAACAGTTTTCACGCCGATTTAAATTAGGGCGATTAATACTCCTTACAAAGGGTTTCCCACGGCGTAGCCTGAAGGTTAAGGGTGGTATCGCGACGAATCGCGTGGGTTACGGTCTAACTAATCAGCCACGGAGATTCTATTGCTAAATAATTTGGGAAAATTATAACGTCAAACCATTTTTCTCATGGATCAGAGTCCCGTGTGTGCGACAAAGATACTTTTCCTCCCCCTTATTTTCTTCCACTTATCACAAAAACGTCAAGATTGATTGATAAATATTTACTTATCTTACACGGCCTAATTTTCAACGACAATTGCCCAACAATGGTTTTTTTTTAGTTTGTTTGGTGCTCTTAATTACCAAACGGTTTTGCCATTTTTGTTGTGTGTAGAGTAAAATATCCATCACAATGGCTGCCATAGTTCCTCAAGGAAGTTGAATATTCTTTCTTTTATTTTTCAATTTTTATAAATTTTTCAACCGCTAATTTCTAATCAGGAGCCCCGTGAGCTGATTAATAAAAATAAGATTTGAGATTATATAACAGCGCGGTATGAAATCCTTAATTTGTTCTTATATCCGCGGTATTATTGCGGGTTATCACAAAACGCAACATATTATTATACTGTTAGTTAGCTGTTGGTTGTTTATCGCGCTTCCCTCCCTCAATCGTGGTCACTTTTTATAGTCGAGAGATACGCGGATTCAATAGTTATTCATTAAAGTTGAATCGGGGCCCGCAGGATGCTGAGGTCAGCCGCGGATCGACCCTGCGGCAAAACTCAAAGCCCTTATCTTTCCGAGCCTCGAGCTTCTACGTTTGGTATATAAAACTTGTATTTCACGTATCGTTCAGTTTTTCAACATAATCAAGAAGAAATCATCGCCTCCGAATTAAAGTTACCCAAGTTTTCTTCATCTGAAATTCTAAAAAATAATTAGAGCAATAAAGTAACCGATTTGAGCAGTTGTTTAATACTATTCTCTTCTCCAATTTGTTTAGACACGAGTGTTTCCGTTTTATCTCAAGTCTTTCATCTTGTCAACCGATTCCGACGACACTCCGAAGGCTGAGTAATGACGAAAGGTTAATAAGATGAGAAGGAAGTCCGATAAGATGGTGCAGTCTCATGCGCGGTGTGGAAAAAGAAGAGAACGAAATTAAAGAGGGCCGCCCCGGTATTCAGACGATCTGCGTAATCTTGGACGCGAGATCGTCGACGTCGTCGTCAATATGATAGCAACGGTGAGACCGATTCACGTTCTAAGTATACATTTTACGTTAACGTACTCGCCATTATCGAGGTACGAGTACGAGAGGAGAGGTGGATGCCTCAAACGCGAGAAGTTTTAACTTTAAGTAACAACTGAGGTAACTCCGAGGGCAAGAGGATGGAAAGGCTGGTACATAATGCGATGTGTGAGCAAGGTAAGTGGCCATCAGCCAACATAAACAATACGCGAACTAAGTATACCCTTGGCTCCAAGTGTTCGTTCGCTCGAAAGTATTCTGCACGGGGTCTAAAACCACGACGTTTTATCGCTCGCGGACCCCGTGGAATTCTTACCGATCCCTTACCCACCGGATCAAATTGTCAGCTTAAAATCCATCCTCCTCTTTCTCGTGTACATGTAACTACACCCGGCCACAGCCCTGTAACCGTCGATCATCGACGTGCCTTGTAATAGAGCCATTATCCTCGGGATAACTTCATCGTACATTGGCGTCGACACGACCATCAGACTATCGATAAAAATTTGCGGGAAAATACTTGTGACAATGAGAATGAAACTTGGAGATGTTAGTGGTGGAGATCAAGGAGCTTTTCTGATCAAAAAGCTAGAAAATTGTTGCAAACTTATCATAGATAATTATAAAAGTGGGGATAAGGATCTTTTTTGCGAATCTATTGAAAGCTTGCTGGCTGAAAATAAGTGTCTTGTGATTTTTACAAGTTTCGAGAATCTTACTCCAAATTTTGTGATCTTAGTGTGGAATGTTTGCTATTTTTGAGATCTTTTGATGATCAAAAAGCTTGAAACTTGTTGCGAACTGAAGGAGTGATTATCATAGGTAATCATAAGAGTGGGGATAAGGATCTTTTTCGCGAATCTATAATTGAAAGCTTGCTGGCTGAAAATAAGTGTCTAGTGATTGTTACAGGGTTTGAGAATCTTACTCCACATTTTGTGATCTTAGTGTAAAGTGTTTGTTAATCTAAACACAAGATTATGTGAAACTTGTCAGGATTTTGAGAATCTGAACCCAACCCTTGGTCAATCTCACCGTAAGTTATTTTTATTTTATCTTACTGGATAATTTAGTAATCTTACCGGAATTCTGGGTAATCTAAACACAAGTTTTGTACACCTTGAAAATCAAGATTTTGTGAATCTTAACACGAGTTTCTCTGATCTTACAACAAGTATATCTGACCACAATTTTTTGAATACATGAAACTCGTAATATAATGTTATGAATTCAGTTATCATAAGTCTTGTATGAATCTTACCACAAACTGTTTTAGACTTTTCAAGAGAATAATGCTGCCCTTACGTATCGGCGCAACGTTATGAAAAGAACAGTTTTTTCTGTGCATGCTCCTGAAATTCTAGAAAAGCTTATTTAAAAATTGTGAAGTTTGAAATTGAAAGGCTGCTATGTACTTCAAATGATTGAATAATACGAATTTCAGAATTGAAAGTATCACATAGGTACATTAATTTTATACCGCGATCGATTTGATATCGCGAACCCGGATTACGTTCCCGGTCCGAATAATCGAGAGGCAATTAAACAGGACAGGAAGGCTTGTAATTACGTGGAATTTAATTGCGCGACTGTGAGGTGGGGCGCTTGTTTGATCGTAAATTAATTCCTGCCTTCGGTATATATGATATTCTTAAAGGTAATATAGGTGTACGAATTATACGGGTATCAATTAAGGAATAAGAAAAGGTTCGGTTTTGCCACACCAGCGTCTGCGGGGTCCAGCAGCTCACGTTGCAATTTCCGTCCACCACACAACGGCCACGGAGCCTCTATACCTCAGGATTTTTCAATTCTTTTCCGATCATCGAAACCGGTATATAATAGCGTCGATAAAGGTGCGACGCGTGTGTGCGAGAGATATTGATATAAACAGGGGGCGGGGCTCGACCCGACCCTCGCATGTAATCATATCGGACTCTTATTACTTATCTTACTCCGTTCTGGTCAATCTTCGCTGTGTGTCGCTTAAAATATGCGTTTGCCTATTGGCGTTTTTCGCGATTTTCCCATTTCATCGAAGACGTATAAGGACAGATTTTTTTTTCTTTTTCTTTTTCTTTTTGTTATCCTCCAGCCCCACGGGTCGCGAATAAGAAGCAGTAAAATAGTAGGGCAGATTCTATCCCTCCTGATCAAATCACGAGCAATAATTTGATGCCCCTCAATAAAACGGATAGAAGGCGTCAAAATACAATCCAATCCGAGACGGCTTTGCGGAACTAAACCTTTTCCAATGGTCCCGCGGTCACTATTTTCAGTACAAACGCGTTTCTCACTCCCCTCATACTTTTTCATCCTTTTCTCTCTCTTTTTCTCTCTCCGAAGAAATCCTCTGGGTTCAACCCCCGACCTCCGGGTTCCTCGGGTCGGGAAGAGAGAACAGAAGAGTCAGCAGAAACGAGGCATGGCCAATGAGGTTTCAAAGAAACAAGGGAGACGTCAAACTCTGTATTGGCTATTTTATTTCCGAATCCACGGATCCGAAAGGGGTCTCAGTCTCAATAGTAGCAAAAGTCTCGTGAATCTTTCTACATTTTTTGTTTTGTTTTGTTTTTACAAACTTGAAACGATTTTATGAATCCTTACATAATTTTCACGCGTCATTTTAATATCGCAATCAACTTACCCACAAATAATCTTACTACGGTTTTTGTGAATCTTGATAAAGATATTAAGGATCTTAGCATCATCTCGTGAGCTTTACTACATGAGTCTTGTGAATCTTTTAACAATTTTTGTGTATCTTAACAAAAGTCTATTAAACATCGTTACAACTCGTCACAAATAATCTTACTACAATTTTTGTGCATCTTAACACAATTTTGTGAGTCTTATTTACGTAAGTCTTGTGAATCTTACCACGCGTCATTTTGATATCACCTCAACTTACCAAAAATAATCTTACTACGGCTTTTGTGAATGTTACTACAATTCTTGTGAATCTTGATAAGCATATTAAGCTTCTTAGCATCATCTCGTGAGCTTTATTACATGAGTCTTGTGAATCT
>JAFFZH010011451.1:0-11141 GCA_018420115.1 Euura saliciscinereae
TACAAAAACATCTGGGAAATTGCTTGATTCATAATAAATTGATAATTCAAACCTGACATTGCTTAATAAAATTTGTTGATCAATTGACTAAATCAATTTCCTTGAATAGAGCGCCTAATATCAAAATTACATTGTTGGGTAATATTCGCATAATGATTCCTGCACGAGCAGAATTCGGTGTTCTTGTTCTTCCGTGCCGCTCCGTTTAACAAAATGCGTTTAACCTTCAAATTTTACGCGCGCTATTCTCGAGTTAGAACCGCATGAAGTTATTAGCTTGAACAGGGTATGGTCCAACCACGTCGAACACCGAACGCTAGGGATACCAACTTAGGGCTAGGGACTTTTGCCGAGCGAGTTTCAGGTGGCACCCCCGAAGCGTTACCTTTCCTCGTTTACTCACGGTATAAGAAATATCGCCAAACGAGTGGTATTTCTATGCCCTGGCATTCTGTAACGCGTTACCTAGCCTTACTTTGGTCGAACGCTAATCTCGTTCATTCTTGCAAAGCGATTTGAGACTCTATGCCTGAAATTCTCCATTCAAGTATCAAATAACTAAAAAAATGTGAGCGTATAGAAGCTTCTTTGCCACATACAGTCCAATATAAAACAATTATGTGATATTCACGAAATATAACCTTTGCCACTAGTTACTCTGACCGTTCACAGTGAGATGCACACCCAATTGAAATTATTGTTTCAACTGGAATATGTGTAATGTTTTCAGTGTGATACATCATTACGGCATCTATTTTCTGACGATGAAAGAATCATCGAGTCCGTCAGCGGTCGATTCTCATATTGTCCGACGAGGACATGAAGACTGCGGATGAATTTGCATGGTTTTTTGGTTTCTACGTTGGGGCAAGACAATACAAAAGGAGGACAGCGGCGGACTGGCTCAGCGAGAAGAATATTCTGGATACTACAGTGACATCGGGTCATGATTCGTCATTTCGGTAGTTTATTCTCCAAATGATGACTCCGTTTTCGTGGGAAAGCGATATGCTTCCTCTAGCTAGAAATGGAGTTGTTCTATTATGTGTTCTACAGAAAGGGTCTATGGTTCTACAAAAAGGGTCTATGGTTCCATTTTGATGATACACCCTTGAGAAACGAAAAAGTAAGTCAGTTTTTGTGGTACATAAAGTCTGAGTATAAAAAATCGAATCTTCCAAAGCATGCGTATCTAGGGTGTGGTAATATAGGGCTCGGTATGATATTCTAGTCTTTGGCGATATAGTTTAGACGCAGAGGAACTTTGCGCTGAACCCTTCGAAGCTCTTGTTATGTCTGGCACACTAGATATTTCAGAATTGAACAGGAACCGCGTACTTTCTCCGGAATTTAAAATACACAGGTTGTAATCTGGAAAAACATCTACTAGGTTTTTACCCTCTTGATTAACTAATTCGCTGCCCCACAAGTGATGATGACTGCTGAAATCACCACAAATGACTAAATTCTCAAACCTGGAAATTGAATTGAAAAAACCAGACCAATCATCACTTGTGACATATATGTTTGGCGCTCTGTAAACATTAATCAAATTTAACTTCGTGTTTCCCAAGAGAATCTCGATCATCACCCATTCAAACTTATTTGAAATTGTCAAATTTTCAATCTTATTAAACTGAATATTATTTTTAATAAAAAAAGCCACTCCTCCTCCTCTATTCCCTGTCTGCCTGTCCTGTCTGATTGTATTATAGCCTTTGAGAAAGAATTTTTGAGACTGTTTTAGCCAAGTCTCACCCAAACTGATGACATCAAAAACCTTGGCAAAATTATTAAATTCGGCCCATTTGCTTGGCAGGCTACGACAGTTCTATTGGACTATTTTTAATTTGTCTGACATTATGGAATAGAGTCAGGTCCACCAGGCCCGACGAAGAGTTCCTCCACCTCTTTTATCGCTTTGCAAATATCCTGAGTGACTTTTGTTTCCTTCGACTCGCTTGTTAATTTCAAGATCAAAGCATTCGAAAATTTCGAAATGGCGACGTTAAGGAGGTTGGGGCGTTTGGTTGAATATAAGATAAAGACTTGAAAATTTGGTGAAATCAAGATTGTTGTACACAGAATTTATTAAAAAAAATTCAGTCTATTTGACCGTACCGTTTTCCAGTAAAAAAATCCGAAAGTTGCTCGATTTAACACGTCACGTATACGAAGTCATAGCCGATCGTAGCCATTTCACTTGATTTAACTATCTTGCATACAAGATAAAAATTAAAAAAACATAGCGGTTTGTAATATCGACTATTGCGAGTATTATTACGAAGTTGTGACGTATTCAACCGGCCAGTTCAAGAGAAAATCATGATTTTGTGCTGAAAATAGTCGTTTTGCGGGAACATTCGGCCGTAACGCGGCAGCGTCGCATCTTCACTACTGGGCGCGCAAATTGAATCGTACATAAGGCCGATGGATAGGTTTGCGGGCTGTGAAGAAACGACCCAGATAACAAAGCGTGCGGGCTCATGGCAGCCGCATGACGTGCACGCACAATTTGTCGACACGTGGAAGACATAATGCCAACATGTCCTGAGGATTGAAAAAGAATCCTCATAGTGAGCGCATTCGGTCAGCACAATATGCATCATAGCATGCGGCCACTATGAGTGCAAGCTGAATCCTCATAGTGGGCACATTCGATCAGCACAATATGCATCTGCATAGCGTGCGGCCACTATGATTGCAAGCTGAATGAATTATGTGCATTAGAATTCAGAATGCGAGCACAATCAAACACAGTGGTTTTTTCCCCGTAGTGTAGTAGTCAATGAATTTATTAAGTAGCTGTTTTGTGAATTATGTATAATTATCAAAGATCTCATTTCATTCTATACGTACTTGCATGGTATGTATAATAACTAACGATAAATTGATTTGAGCAAAATTAAGGGTAAGATACTGCATATTTTTGGACGCAAATCAGATCTGATTAATACAAAAGTATCTATAATTTAGTATCAAGTTTATGTATTGATATAAGAGGTAATTCAGAATTCGTGACGAGTATCTATACCCGAGAAAAAATAATGACATCCAATTCTATCAAATTCGAATATTGATTGGATATGTTTGGCTCTATTCAGATACAATTACATTTAGTTGAACCCAACGTTGTCGTGTCTGACCAGATTCAGTTGGATACATTTGTCAATCTAGATGTACGTCTTGGATCAAAGCAAATCTGATCGTTTCAAGACTGAAGATGATCCTATCCATTCAGATACAACTATATTCAATTGGATCTAGACTTGCCGGAAGCCTATGTGGTTTATAGATACGAGCAGATCAAGTGGCTTTGGGATTTGGGAAACTTACGCCAAATTTCAACGGCCATTACACTATAGGAACAAAGATGCAAGTACAACTATTTAGATTCCATGAAAGTTTAACTGTGAACTTTTTTTGTACCGTTTTCAAAGTACTTCCTTGCGAGCAAAGCTAAAATTACTGATGATTACTTAATCATCACATGATTCATAATAATATGCCACATGAATAGTATTATATTATACAAAAATATGACAATAGATTATTGTTCTGATAAGTATATGGTCGGTTATTGGAGATGTGATGTGAAAATAGTTAAATAATTCGTCATCGTTACAAAATGACAAAGAATCACTGAGTCTCCAATGAAATGGATAGAGCCAGTACAACACCGGACTTGAAGCGTACAACGAAGTTAAGCAACATTGACCGCGACTAATAGTTGGATGGGTGACTGCGAAACAGCTCTGGGTTCGAAACTATCTCTGTGCAATTAAAAAAAAAAAAAAATTGTGATACTCCCGTATCCGGCAGTATGAAATTGTGAGTCCATTTGGATACAGTCATATCCAATGAGATGGAGACGAATTTTTTATCAAATCTTATGATCTAATGATTCAGATACAATTTTATCCACGCACGACATGCGTCGCATATGCGACGCATATGAGGACGCATCTGTATGGTATTGTGAGCTCACGGCGTGTGGGTTAGGTGGCACAACGTGCACGCACTATGCGCGCACTGTGCGCGCATTTTGTTATCTGGGGAATTCTCAACTCTTACGTAGGGACATATAATTTCTCGTGATTAATGAATATTCTCTGAAAACGAATATTTTTTAACTCATACAATGTCCTTTATTTCGTACTGCATTCGTATGTATTACCTAGCTTGCCTACCAACGCGAAGTATTTGAGGGTTATGTTGCCGCTGGAAAAAAACTTTCGAGCGCGCACCGGGCGGCTGCTAATGCCAGTGCTGACAACCTCCGAATATGACTACGTTGCCAAGTTCACTAGCGGTTTATCGAGTACTTTATTCAGTCGGAATAAATTCTTTCAATTGAAAATATAAATTTTCAATCACATTTCATGCGTTTCGGTACTGGCATTACATACAATCAATCGATGCCAGTCAATATTATCGCTAAAAAGTGAGTTATTATTCAACGAATTGAAGTTGGTATTCGAGTCAACCGAGTGACTCTCGGAATATATTTTTCATCGTTTTAAATATAATTAGGGCAATAATCACCAAGTCACTTGGGTTTCGTATGTTATATAAGTTAAGGGCCTTAACTGTTAAGGTTACCCATGAGACAGGGATTGGATTTTAGGGGTCACTCGTTGTAATTTTTCGATTAAAGGTTAAATCACTAGAGAGTAGCGCCCCAACCTCCTTAACTGCTTTCTGGACAAAATCTTTGAATTCAACAACCTCCATCGCGTTGGCCATGGAAACATTTACTTCTGTTTGCTCGTCATCTGATACTGATACAGTTCCGTCCATTGTCTGATCCTCATCCCACTCAAGAGGGGAGGGAGGTCACAGAGGCCGGCTCCGAGACAATCGGACCCGCAATCTCTGCCTGGCTTAAGTTGTTTGTTACAGTGCGTACAGCACTCCTTCTAACTTTAATTGCAGGGAAATATTTGTTATAGTCTCCAAGAACAAACGAGTTAAATTTATTGCTTGATTTTTCTACGCGGGCAATTTCTGAATTGATCTTTTTGGTCATCAGTTCTTTTTTGTGAAGATACATTGGACATAATCTAGATAAGGCATGGTGCTTGCCCTTACAGTTGAAACATTCGTAGGAATCGTTACTTACTACCAAGCACTCCCGTTCATCATGTAATCTGGCGCATCTTCCGCACCTAGGTTTCTGAGATCTGCATTGTACCGTCACGTGACCAAATCTGAGGCATTTGAAACAAATTTGAACGCTCGGAACGTAGGTGAAAATATCCCTCAAAACAAACCAAATGATGACCTTTTTTGGGAGGTGATTGCCCCTAATGGAAATTTTAATTCTGGAAGAGTTTGAGATGACCGTTTTTCCGTCTGCACCTTTAACTTTCCAAGTCAATCTCTCTATTCTCCCGAATCTTGAATTTTGCAAAATTTCATGATTTGTTCTGTAGATAGTGAGGTATCCACTCCCCTCACCAACCCAATCTTAAATATAGCAAAATCAGGAATGTAAGCACCCCAAGACGGATCAACCTTCTTGATCTCTGTAACTACCATCGCATTTGCAGCCTCGTAATCTTTAAAAAAAAAGTTAACCCGATCTGCACCAGACGCAGCGATTCTGGTAATGACATCTAAGTACTTCTCTACTTTAACTCCAATGCTCATAGCATGAAGGTTCCCCAGCTTGAGGCCTCTTTTGTCATAAATTTGTACTATGAAAGGACCCTCATCATTTGCAGTATATCTATTTGAAACAGATCGTAAAGGGGGAGTCCAGGGCGACCCGGCCGGCGACTCTTTATTCTTCGCCGGAGGTGGACCGTTGTCCTCACCATCCTCTACATCATCTTTATCTAACATTCTTTTAAATTCTCAAAACGAGTCACAACAAAAACAACACCTTAAACAATGCCCAAACCTTACCAAACAAAGGAAAAGGAAAGCCAGTAGAACCTTTTTTTCTTCGATACGTATTGTGTAGCATCGACTGTTGGCAAGTTGTAGACGATTCGAAGTTTGATCCAGACTCTTGTTTTGAATGATGACCTTTTCGGGACTCGACGTGTCTCTGTAGTCGATCGGAGAAATTATTCACTTGAAGTAAAATTGTGAATTTTCTTGTGATACTTGATTTTTTGTTTCAATTGAAATGCACAAAGGCCTCCTCTGATGGTGAAGATAACACCCACTGTATTTCGTACAAATCTCTCAAAGAAAACTCTAAATAAGTGAAAAACTTTGAAGAGCGATATTGTGTTAGAACAGTATGGCAGCCATGTTGGCTTTCGAATCCAATTTCCGATTCCGAAGAGTGTACTTCATAACTTTAAGGGCTTTTCCGATTCCGAGCGTCCCCACCTCACGCAGGTATCAACCGCTATCAAAGAGTAGGTAAAGATGCTCAAAGACAATAACCGTCACCATTGTCACTGCCGTCGTTTTGGGGACAAGCCATGTGTTCTTCTTCTTCGTTTTCCTTGCTGGACTTAGGCCCCTTCGGGAGTCTATGTACTACTACAAGCGATGTGTTTCACGTACAATTAGCCAGATCAGGTATATGGTGACTTTGGGAGACTCCGCGGGAGACCTTCCGAACCAAAACGACCAATGCTCTAAGGTCGTATCCCTATCCTGCAAATTTTCCATATTATTCACAGGATTTTTTCGTTCCAATTTCCCTCATGTTAAGATAAAGAATTGATGAAGAATTGAACGCCCTATGACCTATGTTATGGTGATTTTCCTTTTGAGATCTTAGTGATAATCAGCATTGAATATTTGAAACGTATTGTGTACTCTAAAAGTAATCATTATTCATCATAAAGTTCACTATGATGTTCAGTACTTGATTGTTACCGACATTCAGATATCTCCGAATATCCGAGTCCACGGAAGTAAGTTGCAAAATCCAGCTTCTTTGCGGAATTCTACACGTGATTCCGCACAGATACGTCCAAAAATATTTTGGATTTACTAAAAAATGAAGGAATGGCATGGTTTCTACGAAGTCCGGCCGATGGTTGCTGGCATCGCTTGGGTCGCGGCTAAGGGTAGTGTGGTGCCATAAACACCAGATGTGTGGAAAAACCCTTAGCCTGCGACGGCAAGGCGATGCCTGACCTGAAAATATCATATCATATATAACAGTAAAGTACGTGATCGGATGTCCGGATGTCCGGATGTCCAGATGTCCAGAAAATTCTAGACTGGATTCTAATCCAGCAAAGTCTCTATATTATTCTCAGCATATTATTACTACATTATTATAACATTTAATTATTATTATTATTTCTATTATTATAGTTATCATTATTGTTATCATTGTCATCATTATTACTGGATTTGTCTGATATAAATCGCGATGTTTCGTTACTTGAATGATATTTTTCCATATTATTGTAAACATTCCGACATGCCGGCTATGAACCGCGATGTTTCGTTACTTGACTGATATTTTTCGATATTATTATAAACAATTCGACATGCCGGCTATGAACCCCGATGTTTCGTTACTTGACTGATATTTTTCCATATTATCATAAACAATTCGACGGTCGACTTCCGGTGGAACGGAGAACCGAGTAGCACGCACGATACTAAGGAGTTGTAAAATATAAATAAGGAGTTAGTTAGTCGTGCGAGTGAAGGAAGGAGTGATAGTGAAGGGAAGGAAAAAGGAGTGAAGGGATAATAGTGAAAGGGAAAAGAAGGAAAGGACAAGAGAGACAGGGTGGAAAGTGAAGGCGGCAGAGACAGGCAAGGTTAGGGTGACGCAACGGAGTACGCAGGCGCGAAGGTGGCTGACATCGAGACCGCGCTAGTCAGGACGGTGCACGGCATGCCGGGTAAGATTGGCGTAGCGGCGGGAAAGTTGAAGGGGCCGAGCGCGGCAGTGAAGAGACTAGGTACGGGAGAGAACAGACTGGGTGAGGGGAAAGGAGCGGTGGGGAGACCATCAAAGGCGCGAGTATTCGAAAAGGTCGGAGCGCAATTATCGCCAGCGCTAGGGAAATACCTAGAAGATAATAAGCAGAAGGCTCAAGACGAGAAAGTAGAGGAAAAAAAGGAGGAAAGGGAGGAAAGGGAGGAAATGGAGACGGAGAAGGGGGGCAGGGGAGAGGAGAAGATAGAGATCAACACAGACGGGGATGATTGGGAGGAAGAAGAAGCAGGAGGGGAGAAGGAGAAGAGAAAGAGAATCAGATCGTCGGAGGAGCGGGAAGTCAGGGATGTAAGGTGGAAAAGAAGCGGGAGCAGGTCCCCGAGAGGGACGTGCGGGGGGGAAAATAAAATGCTGGAGAGGCTGATAGAAGCGTACAGTATAGGACAGGCGAAGACGGAGGCAAGCCTGAAGGAACTGAACAGGAAGATGGAGACGGTGGCAGAAGGAAATAAGGAGACGAAAGAGGAGGTGAGAGATCTGGCGATAAAGCTGGAACAGAAAAGCGAAGACTGGCAGAAAGAGAGGGCGGAAATGAACGAGAAAATAAGGAAGATGGACAAAGAGAGAGAGGAATGGGCAGAGAGGGAAAGCAAAGCAAGAAGAGAATGGGAGAAAAGGATGGAAGAGAAACTGGAAGCAGAGAGGAACAAGTTCGAGGAACAAGAGAGAAGGAATGAGGAGACGAGAAACGAGTGGGAGAAAAGGATAGCGGAGAGAGCGGAAGCAGGGGGGGTTGCTACGGAGCTGAGGAAGATAAAAGAAGTGGAAGAAAGAATGAAGTCGATAGAGGAGGAGAACGAGAAAAAAGAGAAGGCGGGGAGGAAGAGAAACGTGGTAGTGAGGGGACTGGAAATTGATGAAGCGGAAGACAAGAGAGGGGCGGCTATGAACGCAGTAGAAACGGCGGCAGGAGGGAAGGTGGGGATAGAGCAAACAGAAATCATCAAAATAGGAAGGAAGGGAGTGATGGTAATCATCAAAATCAGGACTTGGGAAGAGAAAAGAAGGGTCATGGGGGGGAAGAAAAATCTGGGAAGTAGAAAGGTATACATTGATGATGACCTGACCTGGAACGAGAGAAGGGTGCAAGGCGCGATCCGGGAAAGGGCAAGGGAGTGGAAGCAGATGGGGCACACAACGAAGGTGGGCTACCGGAAGTTAAAGATAAACAATGTGGAAATGATATGGAACGACGAGCTGGGACGCCTGGTGAGCGCGACGACGGAGGGGGGGAACGAAGGGGAGGGCAGGGGGACCGGGGGGAGTAGAGACGGAGAGAGAAGGAATAAAAGTTTTATTCTGGAACGTGGCGGGATGCAGGGGTAAAGATGAGGAATTTTGGGAGTATCCGGAGGGATTTGATGTAATAGGACTAACAGAAACTTGGATAGAAGAGAACGACTGGGGGGAGTGGGAGAAAAGACTGCCGAAGGGGTGGGTGTGGAGAAGCCAAGCTGCAACGAGGGAAATGAACAAAGGAAGAGCGAAAGGGGGTATTCTAACGGGGGTGAGAGAAGAACTGAAGGAGGAGGAGGCAGTAGGGGCAGAAGTGGAGGGGATCCAAGTGAGGAAAATAAAAGTGAACAAAGAGCAGTGGGACAGAGTGACGGTCTACAACAGAGGGGGGAAAAAGGACTTACTAAAAGAAATTGTGAGACTAAGGAACGACGAAAAAGAGGAGAGAAATATGGTAGTTGGGGGGGACTTCAATGCGAGAATAGGGGAGGAGGGAGAGGGAGGGAGGGGGGTAGACGATGGGGGGGAGGAACAAAGAGGAGCAAAAGATAAAACAAGGAATTCGGAAGGGGACGCACTACTAGAGATAGCGGGGGAAAGAGGGTGGACGGTGATGAACGGAAACCTACCAGGGGATGAAAGAGAATACACTGTAACGTGGCAGCTTCGGCTCGCCTCGTTACTAAATGCTCCCTGAACCCTAGACGGTAAGTAAGGTCATTTTCCTAGGAGTGATTGTGAGTGAGAATGATTTCGGAATGAATTGTCACCTAGGGAACGATAGAAACCGAGAAAAGCTCCGAGCGGCGACAGAGACAAACTTGTGTTGTTAATTTGATTAGTAATTTTTTTGGGTTATTTTTAAATTCTCTGAGGTAACCCGTTCTCCATGGAGAACCACGGACGATTGAGAGACGCTGAGGTAAAGAAGCGGCGGAGGCAAAAGACAGACCCAGGGAGTTACCAGAAAGCTCAGAACTTCCTCCAGGGGGACGCAGCCACGTGAGGGTAGCTGACCACTCAACTACGAGGGACGAGACAGCGGGGGTCCTCCTGCTGTCGTGAAGAGCCGTGAGTCCCCCAGGATGAGCACCCGCCTGCCCATGGGCAGCCCGCAGCACACCACAGCGACTCGAGACACCATAACTCCTAGGAGTTAATCGTTCGCCAAAATTCGGAAAGAGGACGACACCCGCTTATCATAGAATTAAGTAGAGAGCGTAACAAGGGGGTATGTGAGACCCGGCGAGAGATCCTCACTCTGGCGTGAGACCTAGGAGCGTCGAGACGTAGAGTCGCTTTTGTAGAGAGTTTTGTTGAGAGATTTCGTTGAGAGATTTTGTTGAGAGATTTTGTTGAGAGATTTTGTTGAGAGATTTTGTTGAGAGTTTTGGGAGTGTTTTGAGTTTTTACGAGCCCTGGACGCAGTAGCTGACCTCAGGAGGTCTTGATTTACGCTGGTATTAATAAAGTAAGTGGCTTCATTTTACCTGCGGTAAATCTGAGCGGATCCCTTGAGTTCTGTATTACGTTTGCGGTCTGAAAATAGACAAATTTGGTTCCCTGGATCTCGAGTTCAGATTGAGACTGAGTTTTGAATTGCCGACCGAAGCCAGAGTTTGTAAAGTGGGTTATCAGAGAATTTGTATTGTTAATTTTGGGTATTGAGTAGAGTCTTTTTCCTCGCGGAGGGTTTTGCTTCGTGGCGTGATTCGCCATCTTGTCTTTGTCGTTGCCTCGTGGCTTTCAGCGGAGAGTCAGACGCGCCAGAGTCTTGTAGGGCCGAATCCGCGTGGATTCACCCTGATTTTCCGGCCATGTTTTTGATGGAGGCTGAAACTTTTTTTAGGGGTTCTTTGGCATATTTTAAGCGACCCGTGTCCGAAGGTTTTGCCCGAAAATTTTTTGAAGGACCGTATTTATTAATTTTAAATTTGGCGAGAAAATCAGTCTTTTTAAAACGAATTTCAGAAAA
>JAFFZH010011458.1:0-19914 GCA_018420115.1 Euura saliciscinereae
ATGTAGAGTTACTAAGAGCACGTCTGCTCTGCTCAACGTCTTTCCCCTGAGAGGGATTGCTTTCTTCTCTTCCGGCTTCGTAGTGCTAGCCTACGCTAGTCAATTCGCACATCACTAATAGTCAAATTATGTTTACGTTTAGCGCGCTCAATTCGAACTGTCTGTATCGTCACAAAACAGAAGATAACTATATTCAAGACACAGTCAGCTTGGAGTACTGTCAACTAAGATTAATCGTGTGAGGGATATCCAAGAGAAGATAATTTTCAAAGTACACTGTGGACAATTTTTAATCATTGGTATTGGTCTGTCAAATTCATCTCCGCATGACTTATAATGTTTCTGGCATCTCCGACATTCGGCAATGTCTTGGTCCGCCTTCATATTTTCAGATAGTTTCTCCCATACCTCATCGATGATGTTCGATCCATAGATGAGAATGAAATCTTTCGTCAAAAAGGCAATATCTTCCGCCTTCATCTGCTTCAGACTACCCAGTTGTAGGTACAGGTGCAAAGATTTGCTGAGGGAACTCGGACAATCCTTCACGTACCAGTTTTTCAGAAGCTGAACGTTTTCGAAACCACAGTGGTATCTTGGAACGGACTTATGATGTTCGTGATACATGCAATGGCATATACCGATGTGTTGTAGCCGTCGGAATGCCGGACATCCCAGCTCTGCTAAGTCGATGACAGGTTTCGAATAGTTGATTATTCTATCCACCCACTCTTTCTTCTCCAGCCCCTTCACGTACAGGTAACTCGCGTCTTGAACAATTTTCTCCAACACCTTCTGCACATCGGTGTAAGCCATATTTCCAACATCCCACGGTATACCATGATAATTTCTTGTTAACCAAGCATTGGTAGCTCTGTTTTTAACTGGTAACGCTATCCACGCGCAGGGTGGTTCGAAGAGAATACAGGCCAAACTCTGTATACCTTCTTCATCTGGTTGAACCGAGATTGCTGCTAGTTCCTTCGGTACGAATTCATTGTTGCTTTGGAGAAAACCTTAGACGTCTAAAATAATCTCCATAATTCCACTTGTTTGAGAATATTGAGTAGCAGCGTAAAGAATGAATGTTGAATGATATTTTATTGAAAAAGGCTTCGTCTTTTATAGTTCCTTACCCCCACCACTATCCTTCTCAACTTTGAAAATCTTTCGTGTTGCAGCACGTTGACGGTTATTCCAGGAACTGTTTCGACTAACGAGGGTACTTATATGTACGAGAACCAATTGTCAAGCTCAACGATGTAAATATGACGAACGTCAGCGGAATATCCCGGAGAACTTTTTCTAAATTTAAAAGGGTACGAGTAATGATGTTCACGATCGTAGCCAATTCGTTTCAATTCGTCTTCCAAAACCGAAATGGGTTTCTTCTCCGAATACTCTAACTTGGACGTTTTGATGAATCGTTCGGTTCGTTCCCATTCATGACGACTATTTACTCTTGGATCAAATCGAGGATATGGTTTGCATGGAATCAATTTAATGTTAGACATCGTGAGCTGAAGAAGATCGCTTGTCCACTGACTTTCAAAGATCGTAATAGAACTAAGAAATGAATGCTCTGCTTTTATAGTCGTCCACCCCCACCACGATCCTTCTAGAACCATCCTTTGCAAGCTGCAGTCTCGAAAGTTCGATTTAGCAGGTTCGAACGTATCAATTCCAGGAATCGTCAACCGTTGCAAGTCTGACGCAATCCTTTATCCGTTGGAACGAAGCTTCTGGAACCCTACGGGTACCGTGAGAGAATTCGCCGTCAGTCGTTAGATTTAGCAGGTTCTAACGTGTCAATTCTAGGAATCGTCAACCGTTGAAAGAATGACGCAATCCGAAGAAGCTTCGAGAACGGGGTGCCGTGAAAAATGTTCGAATCACACCGCGAGAGAAACTTCCAGACGAGACTGATTACGTCATTGTCGGGTTCGGGTCTCAGCTAAGACGACGGTCCGTCGATAAAAATGTATAGGCGTGACGTCATAAGTACAGACGATAAGGCAGATAGTTCGCGGCGGTCGCTATGAGTTCGCGGCGATCGATAAAAAAACAGGGTTCGAATCTAAGCTAAATACACGGGCTGAATAGCCGCCACGTCGGTAACGCAGCTCGCAACGACATCTACCGTGCCTCTCGGTCGGTAACGGCTCGCCTCTCGGTCGGTAAAGTGACGTCATCGGCGACGTGACGTCACCATCGAACCTTCCACAAATGGTTCGCGTCTCGGCTAAACTCGGTAGGTAAGTGTCGGTAACGGGATCTGTATCCAGAACTCTCCTAGCCTATCTACTCTCATCACCAAGTACAAAGATAAAGATGATGATACTCTGATTAAAGCAATACAGCTATTAGAACAAACTTATGGTAAGAAAGCATTCAAAGTACTACCTTGATCTTGGTCCAATCGACACTTGAATGTAATTGAATCAGCAGTAATGCTGTCCCAGATTCTCGGACAGTAGCCAATGCATTTGAGATTGTGGTACTAATTATATTCGACGCTATGTTCTTGTTTAGAAGCTGATGTGACTGTCCTGCATGAAAACAAGGAATTTAAAGGACTGTACTTCTCTACAAAAGAGATGAGAGAGGCTATGGTCACTATGGCCTGACATAGTATTTATTGATGGCACCTATAAATTGCTACGGCGAGGATTAACACAGTGATGCTGTTGCTTGTTGAAGATTCAGTAGGTCCCAGCAGAGTTGTTGGTGCTGCGTTGTTGGCTAGAGAGAATCGTGCGACAGTTGAATGGTTCCTTACATGTTTCAAAGAAGAGAACTCACTTGCGTGCTCGAGAATGAAATGCATGATGGGAGACAAAGATCTTCTTGAGAGAGACGTACTTATTTCATGCGTTGCGAACCTTAAATTTGGCCGTGAAGTATCACGTGAGAAAATGGATATTTCGTCGGAACAAAGGATAAAAAGCCTACAATTCCTCGATTCTCTGGCAAAGTGTGCTTCGCAATACAAATACGACGGAATATACGAAGAATTCTCTCGATCAGCACCGAAAGTCGTACTCGATTACTTTAATAAAAACTGGCATCCGATACGAGAAGAGTGGACACGTTATAGTATGGTACACGGTAACTTGGGTAACCACACAAATAATCGATTGGAATCCATCAATAGTAAGATCAAGCAGTTGGTAGAAAAAAACAACACTATGGTAGCCTTTGTGAATTCTTTCTGCAGATGGTTGAACAATCGTAACCGGCAAATGCTGAATGATGTGGCTAAAGAATTTGTGGAAACGCCAGTCACAGTTTATGAGAGTAACAGCGCCGAGCACCAATACCTGACATTGTTGAGCAGTTAGGCCTTTGCCGTGGTCATCAAGGAAATTGGGCAGCATACGTCAATATCTCTCCAAAACCCTAACCAATTGACAAACGAGTGTTCTGTACTTTCAAACAACACGTTATTGAAAGTCAAGCCCACAGAATGTGGTTGTTCTACGTGGACCTCAATGTTATTGCCATGCAGACATATTTTTGCTGTCAGAAATTTTTTTTGAATTATCACTTTTTTTCAAAGAACTGTGTGCCGATCGTTGGAAAAAAGATTACGTCTTTCCATCCCAGAGTTCAAGTCAGCCGAAAAGTACGGGTGAACCTGAAGTCATCTCCTCACATGTGACCATCACTGAATGTGTAACAAAGAAGAAACAAAGTGATGCACAGAGAAAAAGGATACTCATGGCATCAGTAAACGAGCTTACGCATGCTGCAATGTTATCACCACGAGATACCTTTGACTATAGACTGCAAGTTCTCCGAACCAGTTCAAACTCCTGGCGAAAAGGAGTTGAAGTTACCGTACAGAGAGTAGAACCTCGAGAAGATATACAGACAGCGCATCCCAATAATTTTGGAACATTCAACGACATATCAAGTTTTCATAACTATGATTTGATGAACAACAATACCTGTCCGAAAAGTCTTCATACGTCAGTCATGCCAACGGTCCCGGAGGAATCAGACGAAGATATTTCTTCTATGGTCCCGAATGATGAAACGTTGTCAGTGAATTTAGAAAATTTACAGCATACAGTAGAACCTCCCACACTGCTCCCTCTCACACTGCCGTACCTCCCAAACTGCCGCAAAGAAAACCTCTAACACTGCCAGTTTCTCGGTATCCCACCAGGGGCGCAGCGAGAACAGAACTATACACTCCGCGCGCTGAGTGTATAGGGAATAGACATAACCTCAGAAAGGTTCACCTGTCATTTGTTAAGATGAAATGAAAGTCACGTGATTGATGTGAAATTGATATCAGTAACGTAGAAAAACTTAATGAAGGGCCTGCCAATCGTGGATTTTCGAATATCAAAAGACATAATCAGAATTTTGTGTGACAATATTGTCCTGTAACCCAAGGAGGTGCTGCCCCTCGTGGAGAGAGGCAGCACTTCCTTGGATTACAGAACAATATTGTTAAAAAAAACTGTTATTACGTCTCGATTTTCGAAAATCTACGATTGGCAGGCCCTTCATTGAGTTTTTCTTCACTTTCATTTCACCTTAACTGTAGTACAAATGTATTTAAAAAAAGAACATGTATACATCCCACACAGCACATTGTCCCCACAGACGTCGCTGCGATGTCCTTTCGCTGAGCTCTCCAAGACGTCAGCAAAGCGACGTCTTGGGGAGTACATATTTGCTGAACTAAACGGAAGTGGCGTGGACGTCTCGTGAACGTCCCAGGAACGTCCGAAAATATTGTTCAATTCGAGTAGATGGCGCGGTGGCGGAGCGTACGCCGTCTCCGCCATTATTATTCACTTTTCGTGTCAGCACGGAGATTGTGCAGGTCGCAGGATATTAACAGTGTGAATACGAGGTTTGACATACCTGTTGGATAAAAAAAAAATACGCGGTTTGTCGGCGACGTCGGCAACAGCTGAAGGTAAGTGTGATTGCTTTGAATTCATTTATTATTACAATGGCTTGTTGCAGCGTGACTTTCTGAGGTTAGGTTATCGGCAGTTTGTCGCTTCAAGGGGTATTGTATGGGGCTGTCCACGTGAATTCACCTAGCCTCCAGACTGCAACTTTTTTTATCTGTTTCGTGATTCTTTCTATTGTTGCCCGTGCTTTAAAACATTTTCCTGATTTTTTTTTCAGATTAAAAAAAATCCTTTGAGTTATGATTTTTTATCGACCAAAACAAGGACCATTTTTTTAAATCTGAAATAATTCACAATAATCGTATGATCAACGTAGAACAGTCTCCCGCCCGCGAGAATGTGCGCCGCATTTTTCTCATATTTTTTTTTACCCGGTCGAAACTTTTTTTTGTTCAGAATACACTAAAACCATGACCATCCATAAAACCACTAACCATCGGATTTTCATTGTTTGATTAGCTATAGAGACTGTCCTCAATGGAAAACTTGGTCCGACGACGACCACCCTGCAAGAACACCGCTTCGAAGAAAGACGCGGTGAAGGTCAGTTCTTCGAAGAGCATGGCTTTCAGGAATGCCAGAGAAAATGATATTGAAGTTGGACAACCAATGTCCAGACGTCGTGAGAGTACCAGCGACGAAGAGCTCGGTGCATGAATATTGAAGTGGTTAAATGTTCTAAGAATTAGATGACTCTGCCGTACCTCTTAGAATGATCAACGATATAACTTTGTTTACCTTTGTTTGTTCATTTCATGTAATAATCAAAATAAATTAGTACATGATAAATTAGCACACAAATCCCGATTTCCATTTTTAAATCTATCTGTAAAGCTAAGCTCCTGGAATTCTCTTAGTCTTCAGTCCCTATTGTTATACATATTATATATGTTATTGGAAGAGCAAAAATTGTACTCGCCTAGATTATTTATCACATATTACTTAATTTTTTATTTTATTTTTCTTGTATTTTGATCCGCATCTCTGCAACTATGCACTAAGTCCTGTTACTATTTAGGTGCCTCTTATTATTATTATTATTTCAAATGTAAAGGGAATTTCCCGTAAATAAATAAATAAATAAATAAATGAATAAATAATATCTTATCTCGTTTCGTTCATTCAATGATTCGATGACCCTATTATTCGTAATTAATACCACCATCACGGATAGTTCAGAACCGGAGAAGATTCACTGTATATTTGGGGGAAAAAGTTGACTTGGCACAAAAATATTTTTTTCCGAAAATAACAATATTCCACTTCGATTATCAAAAATTGAAAATTCGAACGTCGTACAGAAGTCCCCAGGAACTCCTTTGAGTATTCTGTGCGGCGTTCCTACGACGTTAAAGCGAGCTCCTAAACCGGGACATATGACGTCCTGGAGACGTTCCCGCGACCTCTTACGGAAGATCCGTCGAACCTCACAAAAATATTTGTGAGCTCCCGGCGACGTTCAGGGGACGTCCCGGTGCTATGTGGGATATATGTATACACGATTTTATTATTATATTATTATTATATAATACAGACATTATAATGTCGATAATTTTCTAATCCGACACATACGAGTTTTCCCTGTATCGGTTGTTGTCAATTTCGTGATCCAATAATATTTTCTGTATGGCTAGTATACCTGATTGTAAGTACAAAACAAAATATAAAGAAAAAAAGAATTAAGATGAAAATAATGGATCGAGAAGGGCGCCCACGTGAAGTAACTACAGCCCTGGTGTTGCGCCATGATTGGCTGGCCAAGAGGTTAGGTTTTGCAGGCGGTATGGGAGGTCGTTTCTCCCGAGCTGGGGCAGTGTGGGAGGTTCTACTGTAACTTGTCTGGGTTAACAGTGAATACCACTGAACATTCCCCCTGCATGGAACAGCTCGCGGACATCATCATGCCAGCGCCATTGAAACTCAAGTCCCGCTTCAAACGCGCAGAACAAACTACAGTAAAAATTCCGCGACAAAGAAAAGGCCCGATTGCGTTCAGCGAACTGACGGACGAAGCCAAAGATACCAAAATACTGTCATGGATGACAAGGAAACATGTTAGTATCCCGAACGTGTTGAGCGGGGAATACTCGTTAAAAGGAGACGACGTGGAAACAAGTTCGGAGCTGCTGCCAGACTCCATCGTTGCAGAAGAAGTTTGTTTGGACATATTGAAACAATACTTGGAGAAGAAAGCCTTTCGGACACTGACGAGAGCTGTCAGCAACAAGCAAAAGCTGAACCGTTGGTCTTGTGACACCTGCAAAGGTGAAGTCATCGAGGACTGTACACTCTGCGACTGCTGTCTGAAGTGGTACCATTTTAAATGCGTGGGCTTCAAACCAATGAAAAAAAATCAGAACCTGACTTGGTTCTGTGCGAAATGTCGTGCTGTAGACCGACTGCGGCTTACCTATCTGCATATCATGAAATATAATATATTATGCACTGTAACGTGGTGTTTGCGGTCACCCGTTACATTGAATCAGCTGAGACGTCCTGACGGACACATCCGATACACTCAGGGGAAACTCAATCAAGCGTCGTACTAGTTATTATTTGCTTATGTTTAATTCTTTGTATTTTTACGCATTTCCTATGTGTAATTCTTCGTCGAGGATCAACGCTGCGACAGCTCTACACTTCGGGACTCTCCGACAATCTCCGTCACGGCTACACGCATACGAACGTGCAAGCTACCTAGCCTAGGATAAAGAGGTTAGAGATAGCCAGCGTCTCCCGATCACCCGAAACTCTCGACGCAGTCCAGCTGCCGGCGTATAGGGACGAGTTCACACAAATCCTCCCGCCAGCTGACCTGATCAACTTCATGAAGTTAGGCCGCTAACGCTAAGGATGTCTCCGAGACCGGTGTTTTGAGCCGAGTGGAGGCCACCACTCGACTTCCTGGCTCGGTGACCGAGGCTATAACGCCTGCAGACCCGTAACACCTACTGTTTCAGCTACCGCATCGTCGTCAGGTACCCCCTAGACGAGACGTCTCCGAACTCTGAGGGCTCGTTCGTGATCCGGGCTGAAAGACGCCCAAGCACGACTGGTGGAGGCGGCCTGCGTTTCGAGCACATCTACCGTCTACCGCCAGAGTCCGGCTAAGGGAAGACCACGTGGATTCCTATAGGACCGACTCAGAGCATCGGCAGCAGCAGATCGGTATAGCCCTAGCGAGTTACAACGCGAGAGGAGCTACGATCGTGACGTCAGAGGAACCGAGGATTGCCGAACCGACAGATTTGCATAAGAGGGGTGATCGTTGACCTATCACCGTTAAGCGGCTGTTCCGAACTTTGACTTCGTACGGCTGAGCCATGAGTGACACGAATTGTCTATAAATCAAGGAGGACAACGAGACTCGGTCTCTTCTACGCTTCGCTGTGCTCCCGAATGGACGTCTCCAGCTACGCTACGAACATTTATAGATAATTCCTCCTCTTGCTTACCTCATCCCTCTATCGTTCTCTGTAAATTCATTTCTCTACCTTCTCGCTATCGCAACTATTTTTCCTACCGCTTTTCCTTTCCGTTAGATTTTGTTAAGTAATTTAGAGTCATTCTTTTGTTAATTTAACTTCGAGTCAGTGTCTTTTCACGTCTGCATTTAAGGTAAGGCTTCCGCCTATTTATGTAAAGTTACGAGGTCGTTCTACCGTGCTGTCGTTCAGTATTGTAATCTGATGATCTATCGCCCAGTTTTTGTTTAATATCTACCGTATGGCTCTTATATCGTGCTACCGTCTGTAGGCGAATCTTTGTTTGAGAATCACGGTCTCGTCGGTGCTGCGCTTGCGACCACGATTCCGTGTGATTCCATTTACGTTACGTTTCCGTTCTTTACTGATACGTTTTACGTTACGCTATATGTTTGAGCAATCTTTACGGAACGACCTCCCGACTGAATCACTTTTCGTGATATTTCTTTGATATTTCTTGATATTTGAGCGTGTCATTTCTGTAACTACGTTCTACCGTTCCCTTCTGGTTTATGGTTCATATTTCTTTGCCTATTTGTATGGTAATTTATGGTTTACGCATGCCATTGCATGCGATTTACGATTGAGTTTCCCTGAGGTAGTTCCCCTTGCGTAGAAGCAGCCGCGGAACTAGGTTTAGTAATTATTTATTGTTCGTTGATTTCTTTGCCTATCGTTACGTTTACGCTACCTTTTGTACATATGTATTTTTGATAATTTCCGTAGCGACGATTGTAACGATTTGTATTCCGCGTTATTTCTAGTATTGTAACCTCTAAGTAATTCTTTTCCGAACATTTCATTGACTTTTTGCTCTCGTTTTGCCTATCGTACAGATCTCGAATCTACGTCTTTCTATCGTAATTAACGCATCGCATTTTGCCTAGGAGTACGACGTCGCTTTGTGACGCTTACCCTTAAGTCCGTATCTTTTATTGTATCGAGTTTGCGACTTTACTTCCTTCCGTTAATATATGCTTCCTTCTGTACGATGTGCTTACGTTTTTCTATTTTTATGTATTAATTCTCTTACGTATTCTTGTGAATTTTCTCACTTTCTGACTGATTTATGTGATAATTTATTGTAAAACTGGATTGCTATTGCTTTACTTAATATAGTAGGCTCCGCCTACCGTTAAACTACTTACCCACGTGTCATTTAATGGAGAACCTACCCACTCTACCATATGTTTTGAGTAAACTGCAGTTTAGCCGAGCAGTGCTTCTATCTCTCGTTATCGAACCTACCGTTTGCTGAATTTCATTGTTTAGTCTGTTTTGTTGAGTAACCTACCGTACGGCGGTACATTCGGTACCTGGCGCCCAACTCTTTCAGTTTGATACGTTAATTGGTAAAGAAGCTTTCTTATTGTAAACGGTGGACTGTCTTCTCAATCTCAGTCGCATTTAATATTATATAAAGATATCGCCGCCGCCGCCGCCGTGTCAAGATTACCCAGAATCCCCCACGAATTCTGGGAAAACCCCAGATATTACCCAGAACCCCCCACCCACCCACCTAACCTAACCTAACCTAACCTAACCCAGAATATTACCCAGAATCCCCCACGATTCCCCCCACCCACCTAACCTGACCTTTTATTTTTTTTTTTTTTTTTTGACCGAAACTTTCGCCGAGTTGGGGTTCCTCGACCTGAGAGAGAGGAATCCGCCGATAGGGCATTGCGTCTCTCTCTCAGCGTTGGACAGCGGGTGGGGGATAAAGGTCAAATCAGGTCAAGCCCCTCTACTTTTCTCAACCGGGCTTGGGACCGGCTATGGCAGTCGCCCCTGGTCGGGAGCCCCTCCCCGTGGGGACGCGGGGCAGCACCCTTCCAGAGGATGTCATGTGTGTTAGGTGGTTACCTATCTGACTCAGTGCCTCCCTACTCTTGGCCTGCTTATGTCTGCCCTGCCTGCGATCGCTCCCGCTCTTCTCACCTTCTCAAGGGCTTTTCTTTTTCTACCGCTCATGTTATCTCCTGCCCATATTGGGGCACCATACAGCGCGATAGATTCCGCTACTGTAGCGTATAGTTTGCGTCTCGGGGCTCTGGGGCCTCCTATGTTTGGCATTAAGCCGCCTAGTCTGCGGGCCGTTTCCAGCGCTTTCTCTGCTGCTTTTTCGACGTGCCCGTCTAGTTTCATTCCGCCATCTAGAGTGATCCCCAGATACTTCAGGGATTTGGAGAACTTGACGTTTACTCCCTGCACGGTGACCCCGCCATCCACCGTTCTCGAGTTTTTTCCTTTTCCGGCAAATAGTATCGCCTCTGTTTTATGCGGCGCCATCTCCAGCCCCCTACTACCGATCCATGTTGCGGCCCTGTTTGTTGCCGCACTGGCACGTGTCGTTGCCTCTTCCGCGTTGGCACCCCCAGCCACTATGAGCGTGTCGTCCGCGTAGCAAATTACTCTGACTCCTTCCCCCCGGGCTGCTTCTATTATTCCGTTGAACATGACATTCCACAGGACCGGTCCAAGAACCGATCCCTGCGGGACTCCCATGGTGGCCTTCCTTGTCAGTCGTGAACCGGGTACGTCGTAGTATATCCGCCTGTTGCTCAGGTAGTCCCTGATCATGGCGGTCAGGTACTCTGGGATCCCCTTTTCTGTTAGTTCCGATGTTATCCATTTCCATTTCGCTGTATTAAATGCGTTGCTGATGTCAATTGCCACCGCGACCACTGCCCTTTTCTGCGCCCGGTGGGTCGCCACCACATCCATCAGTTGGTTCAGGGCGTCCGTGGTTGATCTTCCCGGCATAAATCCGTACTGATGTGGACTTATTCCTTCATTTGCCGCCAGGAATGCCAGCAGCCTGCCAGCCAGGATCTTCTCCAGGGTCTTACCCATTGTGTCTAGGAGACATATTGGCCTAAAGTTGTCTGTATCACCCTTAAGTATCAGGATGGTTTTCGCCGTTTTCCACGTGTCCGGTATCGTTAGTGTCTCGGTACATTTATTATACAGCGTACTCGTCGGCGGCTTGGTCTTGTGGTTGCCGGTAAGTCAGCGTCCTCTCCGTTACATCACTTCGAGGCTGAACAGCTGAATTCCTTCTATACTTCCATTACCTGTGTTCATCCCCCTTGCTCCTCGGACGATCTAGATCTCCTGCTTGCTAGTGAACTACCCCGGGTCCAATCACGTTTTGATTTCTCTCCCGTCTTGGAGCATCAAGTCCTCAAAATTCTGTCTGCCTATGATACTAAATCGCGTGGACAGAGTCCTGATGGTGTCCAACTGTCCCATATTGGAAGCCACTTGGTTGCTATTGCACCGTACCTAACACGCATTTTCAACAGCTCGCTGCGTGGTGCATCATTTCCGACGGTCTGGAAGCTTGTGTTCATTGTCCCCCTGAACAAATGTGATTCTCCCGGCTCTGAGTCTGATACTCGGCCTATTGCTAATCTCTCACACTTTGCGAAGGTTTTCGAGCGTGTTGTTGCCAATCAACTGGTGCCGTATTTGGAAAGTAATGCCATTTTTGACCAAGCTCAATCGGGCTTTCGCAGATTTCACAGCACGCAATCTGCTCTGCTTAAAGTTCTAGATGACGCGAAGCGAGCAATTGATAACAAGTGCATCACTATTATTGTCTTGTTTGACTTCAGCAAAGCGTTTGACAGTATAGATCACCGGCTCCTCTTATCCAAACTTCGGCGGTACGGCTTGTCGGAGAAAGTCGTCAGATGGTTCCATTCTTATTTGTCGGGCAGATCTCAAGCGGTTCAGGATCTCAGTGGAAACCACTCGAATTTCCTATCTAATCATTCGGGCGTACCTCAGGGTTCGGTTCTTGGCCCGCTTCTCTTTCGGCTGTTCATCAATGATATTGGTCTGGTCCTTAAGCACACTAACTATGTCATTTTTGCAGATGATCTGCAGATTTACCTGCATTCTCCTGTTAATGCCCTATCTGCAGCAGTTACTAACGTGAGCAAGGATGCGGATGCAGTCTCGAACTGGGCGCTTGCTAATGGGCTTAAACTCAATGTCACTAAGACCAAGGCTATCATCCTTGGTTCTGTGCCCCACTTATCCCAGCTCAAAAACTCGCATGTTCCTACGGTTTCTCTGAATGGACAGACTATTCCATATGTGAGTACAGTTCGTAACCTTGGTGTCCTGATATCGTCTGATCTTACATGGAATGATCATGTGTCACAAATTTCCAGAAGGGTCTACGCAACTTTACGAAGGCTCAGGTGCCACACTCAAGTATTCTCTCCACAGGTCAAGGCCTTGCTTGTCACTTCCCTGATTCTCCCACACCTCGATTACTGCTGTTTAGTATACAATGATGCTCCACGCATTCTGAATCTCAAATTGCAGAGACTTATAAACTGCGGAATACGCTTTATATTCTCGCTTCGGAAAGATGTCCACATCACACCCTATCGACGCAAGCTCGGGTGGCTTCTGGTTGGGGACCGCCGGCTATTTTTTCTAGGCTCCTTTCTCTACCAGTTACTGGACACTTCGTCTCCACCCTACCTTCGCATGCTTTTCCAGGATCCTGATACCACGCTACGCCGTTCCCTTAGACTTGTAAACGCTAATGCCTCCTCTGCCTTCCATGTCCCAGCCCACAGAACCTCTACCTACCGTGACTCCTTTCTTCTAACATCTATCCATTTCTGGGATAGTTTGCCGCTTTCGATACGAAATTCGGCCACCCTGGAGACATTTAAGAGGAGGCTCTTGGAACATTTTCACGAGACTGAGATGATTCGCGATTCGGTCCTACCACAAGCGAGGCTTTGAGTTTCAAGCGCCCCCACCTCCCCATTTTTATTTTTATATTTATATTTATTGTTCATTTAATCATTGCTTTATACATTCATGTTAACTCATGCAATCTCTGTACTGTTTCCTAGCAGTATCCGAGTAGTTATTTGCTGTAGGAATATATTTATGCTCATTTGTTTTCATCTGATATTGTATCGTGTATTTCATCCTTATATATTCATTTCATTCACTCATCATCATCTTATGCTTTTATCTCAATCTAAGTCACTCTCTGCACCTTCTGTTATATGTTTACTTCAGATCATGCTGTATTTTTAGATAAGTTTGTTACCGTGCCAGTTTGCAAACTGGTTTTCGGCTGTCACACTTTTATCTCCACTGCGTATATATCATCCTATATTTACAGTTCATCCATCTTATCTCACTCTTTTTCATTCATGTTTCCTACTTCTTCTCTTTTGTCTCGCCACATCACATCACATATGCAGTTATTATGTCAGCCTAGCTAGCTAGTTAGTTACTTCCTCATTGTACATATCTCTAGACTGCTTACTTTTGTTACTATTCCTTTATTGTTACTATTTCTTTATTGTTTTAATTTATTATGTTATATGCATGCTTCTCCCTCCATTCATTTCTACCAATGCTCATTATTGATCCTTTCTAATTATTATCTACCTCATATTCTAGAATCTAAAACCAACTTATTGTTATTTTGTAAATTCTTCGCTTGCCCAATGGCCATAATGCAGGCCACGGCATATGAATAAAGTACAATACAATACAATACAATACTCAGCATCGACGGGTTCGCGTTGTGTGCCAGTCTTACTGCTTCTGCGGCTATGCCGTCTGGGCCAGGTGCTTTACCTGGCCTGGCGGCTTTTAGTGCTTGCCTTATTTCGGCCTCCGTCACCCTTAGGTCGGCGCCGTCGGTCCTCTCCAGTATCCCCGCTTTCTCTTGTTTTGTGATCGCCTGTTCAGGGGACGTGTCGGTCGGGAACAGCTTCTCCAAAGCCCGCCCGGCTACTTCCGGGTGCGTCGGGGTGGGTGCTCGGTTTCCGAGCCTACCCATGACTGCTTTGTAGGGTTTTCCCCAGGGATCTGATTCTACATCGCTAATCAGTTGCTTCCACCCTTCCACCTTGCTTCTTGCGATCGAGGTTTTGAGTTTTCGCCTTTTTTCTTTGAGTGCCTCTTCGGCACGTCGCACTTTTGTCGGGCCATCCGTGTTTCGTCCTCTTTTCCTGCGGGTTCTCTGGAGTTGCCTTCTCGCGGATATGCATTGCGCTCGCTCGTTTGCGATTTCCTCATTCCACCAGTATTGCGGTCTGCTGTTTCTCGCTTTCTTTCGCGGGGCCGCCTCGTCGCACGCCTTGGTGATGGCGTTTACGATCACCTTGGTTAGTTCCGGAAGTTCTCTTGGCCTTTGATCTTCTAGTCTAATGCCCTCTAGTGCTTCCGCAAACTTCTGCCGGTCCATTTTCTTTACGTTCCAGCCTGAGGCTTTGCTGTTGTTGTCGTTGTGGCTGCTCCCCCCGCCTTCCATCTCGTTGTCAGTTTCAGCGCCATAACCCTTTATCCGGTACCTGAGCCTGTGGTGGTCACTCAAGGTTTCCGACTCTGTGTCAACCTCCCACCCCTCAATTTTGCTACACAGTCTCTCTGTCGTGAAGGTGACGTCAATGATTGACCCTCCATTGTCGGTCTCGAAGGTATTACGCCTCCCCCTGTTGCAGCAGGAGATGTCCGTATAGGATAGGGTGTCTCGGACTATCCTGCCTCTTGCATTTTCTTTTCGGCTTTTCCATAGGTAGGACCAGGCATCCGTTTCTTTCCATCTTTCCTTGCTCCCTCATGGTCGCTGTCCAGAATTTCCGGAAGCTCCGTGTGTCCTTGTTCGGGGAGAAGTATAATGAGGTCACGATTAGGCACTCTCCGATTTTTACCATCACCCTGCCCTCGTTCCGGCTTATCGTCATGATGGGCAGGTCTCTGTCCCGCGCAATCACCGCCGCCTTTCTGTCTTGGCTCCAGAACCATCTCCCATTCCCCTTGGCCTTGTTGGGGGGCTCCGAGACTATCGCCAGGTTTGTATTTTCCTCGTCCATTGATTGCAGTAGCAGGTCTAGGGCTGCCGGGCTGCGGCCCAGGTTCGTCTGTGTGATTTTTATGGTTTTTATGCCTGCGGGTTGTGATTTGCCTCTCCCCGTCCGCCGCTCCCAGTGTCACCGCTGCGCGTTGCTTTGGTTGTCTCTGTTTCCCGCTCATCGGCTCTGCCCTGGTGTCCCGCTCTGCTGCGTGGCTCGCTGAGTGACAGTCTGGCCATGGTCCATCCTATTCTAACCCTCGCTCTTTCAATTAGTGGTTTGGCCTGTTCGGCTGGCATCTTGATGACGGCCGCTCTCTCTTGCCAGGGGTAGAGGAATGTTCTTATAACGGACATGGATTCCCTAAGCCCCGAGCCGTTCCCCACCTCGCTCGCCAGGGCGCTTATGATTTCCTCTTCGTCCGTCAGGGCGTCCAGGCCTCTTATCTTGACGTACGTATCCTGGTTTGTTCCCAGGAGTTTCGTCTCAGCTGTATCTCCCATGGCGTCGTCGATCGTCTTTTTGATCATTACCTAACCCACCTAACCTAACCTAACCTAACCCAGAATATTACCCAGAATCCCCCACGAATTCTGGGAAAACCCCAGATATTACCCAGAATCCCCCACGAATTCCCCCCACCTAACCTAACCTAACGAAGTCTTCCGGAAATACCCGAAGTCTTCCGGAAAGACCCGAAGTCTTCCGGAAAGACCCGAAGTCTTCCGGAAATACCCGAAGTCGTCCGGAAAGACCCGAAGTCTTCCGAAAACAACCGAAGTCGTCCGGAAATTCCTAAAGTCATCCGGAAACACCCGAAGTCTTCCGGAAATACCCGAAGTATTCCGGAAGTATTTCGGAAATACCCGAAGCAAATTAAAGACACGACAGAATTTCAATCAGAATATTATCGTTTCCACACCACTAGAAGTGATGTATGATGTAGTAGATAATTCGGCGCGTTTTTTTATAGTGGTATCCCCAGTAGGCCTAATCCACTGGTCGCTGTGAATTTTACATTACAATGGTGCCCAAAAAAGTTAAGAATGACTAACTCACAATTTATCCTGTTTCATTTCGCCGAATGATTGTTCCACCTAAAATCAACTCACGGTTGATCCTGTTTCACTTCGCCGAATGATTTTTCCACCTAAAATCAAGTCACCCAAGGGCATCGACAGGCCTTCAATAATCCTCAGTTGTTCGGGATTTTGAATTTTCAAGTAAATAGTTTTATTTTCTGGAATAAACGACTGGGTGAAAATGTTGCTTTCGTACGGTGCTTATTTTCATTCTTAATTTGAAGATTGTGAAAGAATGATTACCATGTTCTTGCATATTTCCTAAAATTTGAATCTTCTGGCCCCGATTTATTTTTAATTCTTGAGTGACGTTTGAAATCACCATCTCGAGTTTGAAGACTCCGTCGGTGATCGTCCCAGAAAATTCGCCAGACTTGATTTTGTTGACCATTACAAATCGGTCGCGTACATACCCTTCACATTCTGAAAGGTGTTGGCAATTGGGATCAGAAATAACTCAGGTTCTACGTCCAAAAACCCAAATTTATTACGTACTGATGTATCCAATTTTTTCACAGATTTGATCAAGATTTACTTTCTCGATGTTGCCATAAGTTTGCAGTATGTCATAGCGGCCTAAATCAGTCGTTTCCGTAAAATGCTTTAGTTGCAACTCAAAAGACATATTTCCCTCATTGTAGGCTGAACTTTGAGTTGCAGTTGCGTTTTGTATAAGCAAAATCTGAATATGGATAATCAATCAATGTATAAAATATAAGTCAATGGAAGCGTATTAAAATTTTACAAATATTCTTTCTGAAGAGGAATTTTTTTTCGTTCTGAGGTACTCCTGAGGTCAATATGTGTATAATGAATAATCTTTGAAAAAGTGCCCACTTGATTCAATGATATCTTTTCTGAGAAGGCTACAGCATCAGCGTTGAAAGCACAGCATGATATTCTGGAGCCTTCGTTATTATTCACCACAAATTTGCACAATTCGAAACTCCGCTTTGATTCTTTCAATGTTAGGGTTCGTAGATGAGATATATTGTCGACGTATCCAATCAGCGACCTTAAGCAATGAGTAAGAATTTTTTAGTGAAAAGATTACATGCGAGAAATATCTGTGACTCACACAAATTTATCACTAATGTGAATTTCGTTATTCAAAAAATCCGTTTTTGTAAACGGAAGGGTTGTTGAAGGTTCGTGGACGATCTTGATCTTCTTGGACGGAGATTGACTGCTTAAATCTTCACTACTCGAGGACGGATTCTTTCGGTTCGCCATTAGGATAAAAAAATATGAAAATAAGTTAATAACTTGCAAAAATTTTCACGCACAAATGATGACAGATTGAACGGCACGATCGGTTTTGGTTTTAACCTTTCAGTTTTTTTAGAGTTGACAGATCAATATTTGTTATCATTTGTCTCAGAATTTGTCGTCTCGATGAAATTCTGACAGCGGCACAAATCTGATTCGAATTTTTCCAATACTTATTGCGAAAAGTCAAGAAAATATCCTGCCGGTAGCGATCTATTGTGGATCCGTTATTTGTGTGAACTCTTATAGAAGTCAAGTTTCTACATAATTGGTGAGTTTGCCAGAAATATCTCACAACGGTAAGTCACACCGAAAGGTTAGCTTTTCCTATTCGCTTTTTCATTCATTTTCGTATATACAGCGCGCTAGCTACAGTTGTTCAAGGTTTTTTTTATACCAGTTTGACCCCGTGTTAGACGTTACGTAACACGTTTACTGACAAGTAATTCCAATTTTTCAAATTAGTGACGCGTAAGAAATGACTGGACGTAATATTAGGATACGGATTACACGCGACGGAAAATGCCTATCTAGATCTTTCGCTCACTTTTTATTCAATGATCAAGAGAAGCATAGGGCCGTAAGATTGCAAATTGTCTCTAATGTAAGCAGAAACTGGTTAGTTTATGAACCGTTCATTGTAGGAGATCAATCGTATAACGTGAATATATCCAATAAAAATTCTTACGCATCCCATATGTCAAAGGATGGTGTTTTTGGCGGAGAAGTTGAAATTCAGTCGTTTGTGAATATGTATACTGCACAAGTATTGGTGTATCAGAATGAATTTCAAGTTCCCATAGGGTTCGGATCATCAGATAGTCATAATAAATTGATACTCTCTTTGTCAGGCATTATTGATAAAGCACATTATGACATAATAGATTACTCAAACATAGATTGTTCAGAGATAAATCAACAACAAACGAATTCACAACAAGAGTATAACCGATCATATTACTTGAAAAATAAAAATGTAATTAATGAACGGAGACGTGTGCAGAATCTTAGCGAAGTGAGGGTGTCAGCGAAAAGAAATGCAGATAGAATAGTAAATCTGAGCAATGAACGTGTAACACGGAAAAGACAAAAGGATTTGGTAAATCATATGGATGAAAAACGTGTGGCCAAAAAAAGACAGAAGGATTCGGTAAATCCTATGGATGAAAAACGTTTGGCCAAAAAAAGACAGAAGGATTCGGTAAATCAGATGGATGAAGAACGTTTGGCCAAAAAAAGACAGATGGATTTGACAGGTCAGATGGAGGAAGAACGTTTGGCCAGAAAAAGACAGAAGGATTTGGTAGATCAGATGGATGAAGAACGTTTGGCCAAAAAAAGACACAAGGATTTAGTAGGTCAGATGCAGGAAGACCGTTTGGCTAAAAAAAGACAGAAGGATTTGGCAGATCAGATGGAGGAAAAACTTTTGGCCAGAAAAAGACAGAAGGATTCGGTAGATCAGATGGATGAAGAACGTGTAGCCAAAAAAAGACACAAGGATTTAGTAGGTCAGATGGAGGAAGAACGTTTGGCCAGAAAAAGACAGAAGGATTCGGTAGATCAGATGGATGAAGAACGTTTGACCAAAAAAAGACACAAGGATTTAGTAGGTCAGATGCAGGAAGACCGGTTGGCCAAAAAAAGACAGAAGGATATGACAAATCAGATGGAGGAAGAACGTTTGGCCAAAAAAAGACAGAAGGATTTGGTAGATCACATGGATGAAGAACGTTTGAGCAGAAAACGCACGATTCAAAGAACCCATGAATCGAGACTAATAAATGTTGATTATTCTGATATTGGGGATATGGATTATGTTTGTAGTCAGTGTTCGGCTTTCTATTGGTCACAGGAATTTTCAAAAAAAAGTTGCTGTCACGGTGGGAAAATCCAACTCCCTGAATTAAAAAACTATGATGATGATTTAAGAAATTTACTCTACAACAGAAAATACCGGGAACTTATTCGTTATTATAATAGTCGATTTTCATTTACAACTTTTAATGCTAAATTCATAACGAACACGAATCGAGGTATATACAAACTTGAAAATTCAAGGACAAGTCTGCCACACCACTCCGACAACATTAAGTGTAAAGGTGTGATGGAAAGGTATTGCATGTTTTGTAAATACTTATCTTTTGTGTTTCTGTTTTCTGTTTTTACTTTCTTACAAGGAGTTAGAAAATATAAGTCCAACTCAATTAGAAGAGTATCAAAATTTAGCAAGATGGATTCGAGCAAACATCACTCAACTAGAATGTCAGGAGACTATGCCAACTTCTCCTGA
>JAFFZH010011459.1:0-15704 GCA_018420115.1 Euura saliciscinereae
GATAATGAAACGTGAAGTAAAGAGAATAATTAGAACAATGATCAAGTAAACCGAAACATATATTAAAGACTATTGATTAATTAATCATACTGAAGAGAGAGCACTAAAAATTGAAAGACACTACAATATATACAATTTTAATTTATACATTGAATCGAACTTTACACTATATACAATTTTTCAAATTAATTTATACACGGATCACATTTTTATATGGTATGGATGAATGGAAGGATGAATGAATTGGATGATTAAACTATTATATACATTTTTATACACTTAAATATCACAAACGAAACAAAAAACGGAAAATATACACAAATTTATCATTGATTTCCTCAATTAAATCGATTCTATTTATTTTATTCAAATTCTGTTTGTACCCTTTCCTATTTTCACCATTTTAGGCTAGCTATTTATACATTTATCTTGAAATAGGAAAGAAATATTACACTATATGTTGCTTGTTCTAGAGTACGTTCATGGAACACATTACACATTTTATTGAACGATGAGTATCAAGGTGAAAATAAGAACAAAATACAGAACGATATTTACAAAGAGCTATTTATGAATTGAAGGAGATAAACTTGAGGAAACGTTGATAGGCAACGGATATCATAGGAGGGACCCTTACAACAAGCCAAAAAAGTAGAAACAATCAGACACACAGCAGTATAATTGCTTTGGTCTAATGGGAAGAACTAATGATATCACATGGTCTCAGTGTACGCCTGTCGTTGGAAAGCTCCCATACATTTGTAAAAGACAATATGAATAACTTTTTTGTAGTTATATGAAATATTATTTATAAAAATTTGAAGAACAGAGCGTATTTATGAGCGAATTTTAAACGAACAATGTGACAATGTACGTACTATCAAGAATATCAACATTTCGTAGAATATATGCGGCATTCCATGCCAACTTGACCAATGATTTTCCCTCACCATTTTTGATTTGTTTCATAATTTTTTCAATGGTTGCCCTCAATTTCAAAAACTCTTTGAAATTTTTTCAAATTTTCCTAAACAACCGTTAATTTTTTACGTATTTTCAAAACTCCAAACAGATAGACATTTTTGAAAATTCTGCGAAAATTCTCAAAAATACTTTGTTCCAACACTATCATTTTGGGATATATTAAAAAGTGGAACCAATATTTCTTATATTTTTTTGCATAATTAAAAAAAAACAGCTATTTGATGTAATTATGGTCCTATCGGCTCCGAAAAGTTTTAGAGTACGAATTACTCGTATTTTTAGTAAAAACGGGTTATGAAAAAGGTCTCTTGTTATAAGACATTTTATTTAATAATCACATTAAACTTAACAGGGCCTTCCACGACCTAGGGATAATCTTCTCTTGCAAAAATACTAACAATTGTAAGAAATTATACACCCGGAAGAAAGATGAAATTGACCTACCGTTAAGATCAAACGTCGTCTACAAAGTTCCCTGCGATAATTGTGATGGTGTCTACATTGGCCAGACCTTCCGACATCTAAAAACCCGTCTCAAAGAACATGGAAAAAACATCACGAGTGACGAGAATCAAACGGCCCTTACGAGACACCGGATTGAGCATGATCACAAATTTAATTACGCGGCAACTACCATCATTGATACGGAGAAAAACTTGAGTAAAAGACTTATCCTAGAGATGATCCACATCGCGAATGATCCGTGCTCGATAAACTTCAGAAGTGATATTAAAAATCTTAATTCAATTTATACGGGTATCTTTGGGCGCTCGGATCCTAGTTTGTAAGTTCGCGCGTACGTTTGTAATAGTCTGTCCGGCGTATATTGTCCGCTTTGGCTTATCTCACTGTCCACGTGACCACAACAAATGTATCCCAGTCTGCTATTATCACAAAGCACTATCCCACCGTCGGTGACGGTTACGTGTCACTGATATTGTTAAAAACTTTTCTCTTTCACGGGAGAATGAAAGTCAAAAACCGAAAAAAGGACTTTTTCGTCCTGTTCCGAAGCTCCGTCAACAACTACGGCTGCCTTTGATGTCCGACACAAACCCTTTCCTTGTTTTCGATTAGCCATAACCTAAATTGTAAGTACGCTAGTTTTTACTCCAATTTTCTGTATCAGTTTTCTCTTACACATACTTTGTATTTTTGCTTTTAAGGAATAAATGTTGTCTCTGAGGAGGGTCCTAATCAGGGACCGAAACGTTGGATGAATATTATTTCTAATTATTGACCTACTCACCAGTTACCACATCAACAATCACATTAAAATTAATAATAATGATCTATTTAATGTTGGAATGTAGTGTTGGAACAAAGTATTTTTGAGAATTTTTTCAGAATTTGCAAAAATGTCTATCTGTTTGGAGTTTTGAAAATACGTAAAAAATTAACGGCTATTTAGAAAAATCTGAAAAAATTTCAAAGTGTTTTTGAAAGTGTCGGCAACCATAGAAAAAATTATGAAACAAATAAAAAATGGTGAGGGAAAATCATTGGTCGAGTTGGCATGGAATGCCTCATATATGAACAGATTTTATGTAATTGCAAACAGGAGCCAGTTCGTACGCTGCAACTAAGGATAAGCCAGCGCTGGAAGATGTAAAAAATATCCAATCCGGTCTGAAGTAAGCCGGCAGCTGAACTGTCCAAGACTTTAGAACTGTCAGAATTGTCACTGCGAAATCCGAACTAACCGATGAGGAATAAAAAATTACCACGCCAAAAAGAAAAAATTACATCAAATGAGGCGCGCGCAAAGCGCGCGCGTGCGATGCTAGTCCTCTCTAAAAAAAGTTCATGTTCGCGCCCGAACTCGGCCGCTCTCGCATTTCGATGTCGATTCTCGCTTTTCGATGCCGCCGTTTTATTCGCGCTGCGATTGACTGTGTGAGTCGACTGAGGTCTGAGGTGAGCCGAGAGCTGTCGCTGTCAAAACTTGAGAATTTAACCTGCGACCATGACAGGATAGATAACCTATAGTTTTTTGCGGTAAGATCTAGAAACCTATAGTTTTGCGTTTAGATCTAGAACTGTCACTGTCAAAATATGCTATTATGATGCAAAAAAGAAACTGCGATTACAAACTGCGATGGTAAGGCGTGAAGTCGTAGTAAAAAATGCGACGCTGATGATGAAACTGCAGGAAATTAACTTCTAATTAATCTGACCTGAGCTAACCTGGTCTAACCGATGGTGAAAATACTGCCAGCTGTCAGAACTGAGTCAGAAGTGAGATGATAGCGAGAACTGTCAGAGCTTCTGTCAGTATGGTATTATTCTGAAGTCAGCTGAGAATTGTCAGCACTTGGGCGATGCAACCTCAAATCATGAACATTAACCGTTTATTTCATAACAGGACAGATAACCTATAGTTCTTGAGTTAGATCTCGAACTGTCACTGTCAGAATATGCTGTTATCGTGCAGTCAGCTGAGGATCAAGTCAGCTGAGAATTATTATCAATCAATTATTTTCGAACATCTTCAAACATCTCATTCAGTAATATTTTAATAGAGTAGGTCATAATAATAATACTTTATTTAATGTCCATGACAATGTTGGACAATACATCAATAATACAATATATATATAAGACAGAATTACATAATGAAGACAAAATTACAGAATGAAACTGCAAGTGAACGTTTATTTGATCGAGATTACTGTATAATGAAAAGTGTCTCTGAACATAATTAAATATTTAGCGCATTAAGATCTAGAAAACAAGGGGAGATTTCGGTGGAATTTCGAAAATCGCTACCAAAGGTCGTATAAGAAAATCCTTTCAGCAGTTTTCGAATAATCATACTATAGATTGTAAAGAAAATTTAAGCCTGACTGCGATGAAAGTGTAAGCGCAAGGAACGTTGCACATAACATTTTGCCCACTGCTGCCAAAAATTTCTTGCGTCTACACTTTCATTGCAGAAGGCTGACATTTTTTTAACAGTCACAGCCCATATCAAACGCCATTATTTTAAAACTGCTGGATGCATTTTTTTAAATGACCTCTTTCCATTGTTCAAACCTATCCGAGTCCAAAATTTCACCGAAGTGTCCCCTTAAACAGCCTCGGCCTCGCATTCGCTACGTTCGTTGGAGGTTGAAGGTGGTAGCTCACTCAAAGGCTTTCGAAAACATTGTTCGATCTCGGTGACGCTTAGGACTGTCCTATCAATCAGCTTGATTTCCGCCATGCGTTCGAGTTGCAGATATACGGATCCACCTGTTAACAAAATGATAATTATTTAATAAAATCGTAAATATATAACCGACAAATGATGAAATGACAGGTACCTTGATCACTTTTCCGAAGGTCACCGGTAATGGACACGTGCGCGCCTGGAACGAGCGCTGGAATCTCGGCATAATTCGCGACTTGTATTCTCAGTTTATAAGAGCCGTCGGCCACCGCACCGCTGGCGAAGCCGCAGGTTCCTTGCCCCGTGGTGATACGTACAAACGGTACGCACAAATAACCTTCGATAGCTATAAATAATACATGGTAAAAATTCATATTATTACGACAAAATATTGCATTATTATCCGACTTGTGAATTTTCATAACCATTGATTCTTCGTCTTACTTTTTCTCCCAACGTACGCTGCAGCGTATTTAATCTGGACGGTTTCGGGCACACTTGGACGAGGTAACGTCAAGTTTTCCAGGGATCCGTGGAAAATCAGTTTGGTTGATCTTTGAATTGAAAGATCGAAATCAAGGAAATCTTGCTCTATTTTGTGATATTTTTGATCCACCGCAACCGCTTTCACATTGACAAACTCGATTATTTGCAACAAATAACGCAGTGTTTGAGTGAATTGTTGAATTTCATTGTTCAGAAGTGACTGTATTGACGTTTGTTACCTCATGAAATTTCACTTGGCTTGCATACAAAGGAATTTGATCCTCCCAAATCAGCACGTACATTTTGAATTCTCCGTTGGTTATAACGAACTTGAACAAGTTTAGACACCGTTTTTGACCAACCGTACGTTGGCCCGTTATTGCTGTCACGTAGCCAGTAATGTGCCTGAAAATCAGATCACATATGTATCTTTTTCTTTAGCTGTAATTGGGTTTTTTTTTTTTTTAAAATTAGAACCCCCCACGTATTTTTTTTTTTTTTTTAATTATTTGTGACAAATTAAAAATGATGAAACTAATACCTACTGCGGGACACAATAATGAAAAAAAAAAATTAAAATGAAACTGGTTCTAATGAAGAAAAATTATTTTACAACAAACATGAATGTTTAAAAAAAATCGAGCAAAAAGTTTTCAGAAGCGCCCAATTATCCGGGGTCTACCCTACATCTAATTGTGATTTTTAAAAAGATGTCTTATTTATTAGTTGAACTTACAGAGTATTATCACTGTGTTGTACCTCCTTCAGAATTTCAGAATTCGTTAAGGCCGGTGCCATTTCACTGTGATATTTATGCGAAAGTAATCTACAAAATTTGTACGGTATCACGATCCGTCTTCTTCGAGCTCGTCACTTGCAATGAAAAGTTATTAATTTGTTTGCAATAATCACAAAACTGATGGTTTTTTGTTAATGATTTATAAATAAAATGAATAAAGGTTCATCAGCGTCATTTCGATTCAATCGAAAGAGATAATATCTTACCTGAATACAGCGGCGATAGAAGTTCAACGATCGTCGATTAGAGTTTCCATTGCACGTATTTTACTGTTCTTCTATAGAATAATAACGACGTGACAATTTGTCAAGATTAAAATTATCAATCATAACCTGCGTTTAATAGACACAAAGATAGTGCGTGTAAGTGTTATTCATAACAATCTGTTACAAAACAGAGAGATATAACTTGAGTGATTGTGTAAATCTTCGGAATTTTCATCGAGGGATATTTGGAAAACAATGACAAAAATAAAGTTACCGGTGCTGACGTAGTGCAAGTCTGCAACGCTTGCGAAACTGCACATCGAGTGTCGAAAACGTAAGTACGCTGAGAAATTGCTCATGCCAGTAAATAGTAAAATTATATCATGCAACGTGTGGATCTACCTCAGCTTGCAACACTGCAACTACCGCAACTTGCAACACTGCTTGCAACACTGCAAGCTAAACCCAGCCGCACCTACACCGAAATTGCGATAGTCGTAAGCTATTAAAATTAGTAATAAGTTAGAGTCATTAGATGTTGGTTGAGAATATGAGTATAGATTTGGAAGTATAGCATTATTAACGGTCGAGCGACACTCGCTGGTGTACGCTAGGCAGTAGAGCGACGAAGATGTCCGAAGAAGGCCGATAGAAGTCGACGGAAGGACTGATTTGACAGGCGAGAGTGGTAAGAGACCACGTGACTCATAGTGACGGTATAAAAATCGCGACAAGCGATTGCTCGGGGCGTATTTCGGCAAAACCGCTCAGAGGAGCAACATTAGACTGCGATACGTTATAAATATAACTTAGATTTTGTGATAAACTGTGAGAAAATTAAACTTAGAATTTGAAATACGATTTTTTGAAGTTAGAAACTGTATTGTTGAGGGAAACGTAACTCAGGATAGTTTGAAGGAGTAATTTGAAGTATTGATATTGTGTATTATAAAATTTGCAACTTTTGTTTATAATAATTTCTTTTGTAAATCCTAAGGATTATTTTAATTTTTCTCCAAACAATTTTGTTTTTGTTACTGGTCAGCGACCAAAATCATACGGAATATTTTCTTTTGAATAAATCTTTTCCTTTTTGTAAAAAAAAGAAACATAAAAAATCTCCTATTATTTCAACGGAACACATTATCCTTCTTGTTTATATTTTTCAGAGAATTTATTAACATAGGAAGTGCAGCTTTCGGTGACCCTAGACGGCCACTCGCAAGTCTGACGGGAATTTGATGCAGCCTCGGCAATTCACTTTGTCCAGGTCTGTTTAGGGAGTGCGGCGACGGTGCAAACCCGAGTCCGACAAGGGGGTACCAGGAGTAGGATATCAGTTAGGTGCTGCTGAGCTGACGAAGTCATCACGCATTCAAAGGCGACCTTGCGACAGAGTTTCATCGAAAGTAACAAATTTAATGTGCGAAATTGTACTAACATCGACAAAAACGTTACAATCAATATTCAGTATTTTCCAAATGAAAGTAGGAAAGTCCGAAATTGATAATTCTAACGTGCAAACGTGATAGGTTCAACTTTGAACGATATACCATGTGATGAATTGGGAAGGAACTTTTTTTCCATTTCTTTTTATTCGAGATTTAATTCAACTGGTTTATTTGATGCAAGTATTCTAATGTCTATGTCGATTAGCAGAAGGCATCAAGACTTCCTGTTGGACTATTATCTAAAGACTGAGGCTACAGTACGCAGAGAAAATAGTAATAATACACAAATTTATCATCATGCCAACTTCAACGGTGATCAGGCCAGTCCCGTATTTACGCCTAGGCCAACAAGGCCCTGGCCTAGGGCGGCAAATTTTTGGGGGCGGCCGATTTTTTTTTTTTTTTTTTTTTTAATTTCATTTTTCGAGCATATTGTCATTCAGTGTGGCTATAAAAAGAAAGGGTGAACTGAACTATTTCGATCACGAAAGAAAAAAAAACCTAAAGAGCGGCGCGGCGATAAGAACTGGCATTGCTACTCATTTTACCGACTGAGTAGGGCGTGATGTTCAAAGCAGACAGCTGAGCACGGGCGAAACAAGTGACATATGTACTGTTTACGTGCTAGCCTAACCACAGGCTTCAATGCATCCCGTGTAGCTAAAACGACTGATGAATAGTGACTGTTTTAATTTCACGAGCTTCATTCTTATGAGCGCCAACTTCAAGGATCATCTTTTAATACTCGGATAGGGTACTAAAATTTTCTTTCTTCTACCAATCATATAAAAAAGAATTTTCTTGCTTAATTTCAGAATTTAATTGTCTATAGGTTATGTGTGATTCCCGTAAAAAGTTGAGCGGAGCGGAATACAGAAAGAAAGCAAAAGAGCGGCAGAAAAATGCGTCTGAAGTTCTTGCCAAAGTACCAAAATTGCAAAACTTTTTTTCGGCGAAATCTGACCACAGCGTGATTCCTATTACCGTACATGTCCACTCAAACGTCCCTAAGGCCGGTGATGTCCCAGTCAATCCTCCCATACCGGCAATTGACGGTAATCCGACTATCCTGAACTCATTTCCATATCACATGCTTATGACATATCTACAACCGGACAAAAAAAAAAATGTTTGTCAATTTTCTTGCATCTTCCCAAGTGTAATTAACAATTCAAATAATTTGAAATAATTGCGTCGTATTTTTTTCCCTTGAACGAACTATTGCGACAATTATGAGCAGTTGAATTTCAGTGTTTCTGTTTCATACGATCAGAGATATCGCACAATTAGTGACATCATCGCATCGTTATTTCAATCTACTATACATATAGGCTGCAATTTTTTCCAATTGGGAGAGAAAAAATACGACCTTATTATTTTTTTGTAAGTTATTTAAATAGGTGATTAAAAGGAGAAAAAACTCACACGTTGAAAACAGGATATTGCCCAATGCATTGTCTATTATTCACTTGAGTGATATAAAAAAAAAATTCTAGAAACTGAGACTGGATCCCTAAAAGATGCACGTGAAGATGCTACAAGTCCGAACCCCCAGATTCCTCTCCCCGATTCAGACATCGACAAGATCCCGGATAAGCCGGAAGATATGATCCCTCTCCATGAACCTGTCCGAACGTATCCAGAAATCAGTGACGATCCTGCTGAATGGATCGCGAATGATTTGACTCGCGACACTATTCTACGACGTGGCATCAAACAAAATATTGAAGCCGATTTTTCTCAGACTAAGCGTCAGTACTCAGATCGAATGAGATGTTTATCACAATCGGTATTCAACCGTACGTTAGCAAATGGGCAACTTCAGTCACGGCCATGGTTAGTTTTTTCACAGAGCAAATTAGCACTCTTCTGCGCTCCATGTAAACTTTTCGGTAAAACTTCACTGTTAACAGAAGGCTATAATGACTGGAAAAATGTTCATCAACGTCTAAAAGAGCATGAAAATTCGTTTGAACACACATCTACAGCCACTATGCTCTCAGAAAGAAGTAGAGTTGAAGGAAAAGTGAATAAGGCTTTGTTGATTCAAACTGAAAAGGAAATCGATTATTGGAGAAATATTTTGAAGCGTGTAGTAGCTGTAATAAGATCTTTAACCATCCGAGGACTGGGAGGTTCGAATGAGAGATTTTCTAACAATCATAATGGGAATTACATGATGTGCCTAGAGTTGATCGCAGAGTTCGATCCCTTCTTGGCGGAGCATATACGCGTGTACGGGAATAGGGGAAGTGGTTCAACCTCTTATGTTTCTGCGACGATCTGCGACGAGTTCGTTCAGCTTTTAGCAACGCAAGTTTTAACGAAAATACTGCATGAAGTAAAATCGGCAAAATATTTCTCAATAAGTGTTGACTCGACCCCTGATATTTCCCACATAGATCAGTTGACATTTATTATCCGTTACGTGTCGAAAGAAGGTCAGCCAACTGAACGGTTTTTAAAATTTATCGCAAATGCTGGCCATAAAGCTGAGGAACTTACTATATGTATTATCAACACCCTCGAGAGTCATGATCTCGACGTAAAAGACTGCCGGGGACAGTCATACGACAACGCCAGTAATATGGCAGGAATATACTCAGGTGTTCAAGCACGAATAAAAAAAATCAATCCTCTAGCTCACTTCGTTCCGTGCGCTGCTCATTCCCTGAATCTCGTCGGAACATGTGCAGCCGAATGTTGCCCACAAGCTGTTCGCTTTTTCACGGTTGTTCAGCAAATTCATAACTTCTTCACCGCGTCAACTCATAGGTGGGCACAAAAGTCTTTCTCAAACAAGATGGTCGGCACGCAATGATGCTTGTAAAAGCTTATGCCAATCGTGGTCTGCAATCCTGTGTGCCCTTCAGGAATTATCACAAGATAAACGCGAGAAACCAGTCACTCGTTCGTAAGCTTTGGGTATTCATAGTTCGCTCAACAGTCTTGAAAGTTCTTTGTTAGCATTCATGTGGAACGACGTGTTGAATAGATTTGATACTGTTAGTAAAATCTTGCAGTCAGCGAACACAGATTTAACCGTGGTCGTAGAGCTATATGGATCTTTGATCAATTATGTGGATAACATACGCGAAATGTTCGATTCGTACGAACTGAAAGCAGTAGGAAAATGTGGCATTGAAACTTACCAGTACCATACTTCGAGACGGCGCAAATGTAAGTCTCATTTTGATGAAAACGTCGACGGTGAAGTTCAATTGACTGGTAGGGAAAACTTTAGAATCAGCACATTCTGCGTGATTGTCGATAATCTACGGGCGGAACTAGAGAAGCGAGCCGCATCTTACATTTTGTTGTGCGGTAGATTTGGTTTCATAACGAAACTATCAACAATGACTGTGGAAGCAGACGCAGAAGGTTCGCGTAATCTTCGATCTCAATATGCTGATGATCTAGAGGATACATTAGATATTGAATTCCAACACCTCAGTGCACACTTGAATTTCCTTAAAATTGAACACATTTCGATTGCAGATTTGTGTCAAATGTTGCATAACAAGGACCTCTCAACAGTGTATCCAAACATTGACATTGCGCTGCGTATCTTTCTGTGTATCCCAGCCACGAATTGTTCCGGCGAAAGGTCTTTTTCTGTTCTGAAGCGCGTAAAGAATTATTTACGGTCAACAACAGGACAAGACAGACTAAATGCTCTAGCTTTATTGTCGATAGAAGCCGATATCACGACACAGACAGAATATGAAGATACAATAATAACCGAATTCGCTCATAAAAAAGTTCGCCGAGTTAGTCTGTAAGCCAATGTTCACCGTACCTGATAAAATCGTAACGGTTTGAAAATATATACGAAAATTGAGAAAAATGCTGTATTTTGATTTTTGAACTCCTAATAAGAATTCTCCCTGGATTATTCATCGCGAAGCATGTATGCATGGGGGCGGCTCCTCGTCATGGGCCTAGGGGCGCCGTAGAGCTAAAGCCAGCCCTGGATCGGGCGTTCAAAATGTGAGTAAAACGCTCTTTCAACTGAACGTAATCTCTGATATGAGTGCGTGATCAGAATTTTTCGTTATCTATCGTTGAATATAAATTTTATTTCGTAAATATTACTTATTTTGCAGATTGAATACAAAACAGCAAAACGAACGTTATTGAATCCCGATCACGAACAAAAAGAAGGTGGCACGCCGGAGAAAAAAGAGGGATTATTTTAATTTTTGTTACTGCTCTGACTGCATTCGGCAGAAGGAATAAGGATTTGGAGTGTGACCATACCATTTCCAGAATTGAAAAGAATCTAACAAAAAGTACAAGAATAATGCAAATAATAGATTACAACCACATTATATTGTGACCAATATACAGCAAGGCCGAAAAGAGACAATAACAAAAAACGGTATTTTGTAACCAAAATAAATCGTAAAAAATATATACATGTATATTGTGACCAGTATACACCCTATGCATATCAATCACTCTGCAATCTTATACAGAGACAAAAGATAAATAAAGAATGGGACGAAGAAAAATAGATAGAACACCAGAAGAGGAATCTGAATTTCGACGACTTCGTAAAGAACGAAATAAAATAAATGAAAAACGTAGACGAAATCAATTCGGCTCCTCGATACAAATACATAATCAAATCGCAACACAAGCTCTTGTACGTGGTACATTTCACCAAAATGATAACAGATTTTCCTCATTAAGTAGGGGAAAACAATGTACCGCCAATGCAGCAATATCGATAGCTATGTCTTTTATCCACTCTATAAACTCATGGAATTCTGACATTATCGATTCAATATTGATTTTTGGTGATCGATTGTATGTCGATAGCATAGAGTCACGAAGACTTGTTCACGAAGATGAAATGTACCGTGATTTTTTAACGATTGACGACTTGCGAAATAATTTCAAGATATTATCGAGAAATTGTCCTTTCACATTCGGGGACGTTATCTATGGGAATTTATTCATTGATAACAGTGACATTGGCTGTCCAAAAATACAAAATGGAATATCTCAATTCTTCAATTCACTTACATCGGGAATATTAACGTGCAATGGACTTTCAATAGCTACTAGAAGGCATTGTTCCTCATTCGCTCGCTTCGCTCGCTCACTCGGTTGGAAGAGAGCGTCGCACAGTGGTTCAAAATCACGAAAAGCTGGCCAAAACCTCAAAAGTAAAAATTTTGATTCCAAGAGTTTTGATCGTTGGGTTGGGTAGAGGGATGATGTATGCATTCAATACTGAAAGATGAGAAAAGTCACCTTCTTACCGACGGTTGTAGTTCAGCCCTAACTTAGCCTCCGCTGAGAGAGCGCGCGCGACCCTAGAATCTTACTTAAACGAGGTTTTTTTAACAATCAAAAATTGACCAGCAGATCGTCAGATTAGAAATTCGACAGTATGGACGTGATCCCTAAGGGTATGGACCATAGTTTCGTGCACTTAGAAACCTTATTTTACGTTTCTTCGATCTGAACATCATGTAGATTGATGGCCGTTACAAAAATAAATAAATTCTAACTATTTGCGTCTTTAACTAACCTCAATGTTATGTATACCGCCAGATCAGGTGGTTAAACCAGTTTAGGTCTCAAGGTCATACTATTACCTAACAGAATTCGAAAAAACTAGCAGCCCCTCGGTGCCTCCCTTGCTATAAGGTGAAATTCAGTGTGGACGGACGCTTTCCACACTTGGGCGTGCGGCAGTTTTTCGATCTTATAATACGGACACTGGCTGGCGCGCCGCATCGCGTCATATTCAAGCGACTTTCGAGGTTTTGTGCTTACGCTAATCATTTATTTTTTCTTCGATACAATTATGAATATGTGTTCGTAGATAAAACTACGTCATGTTCCTTCTGACAACTTGTGAAAAATATAATATTGCAAAAGCTCGTATATTCAACTCGGAATCTAATCGAAAAATATCGGAAAAATATTTCAGGTATCATATAAGTGTTAGAGAACTATAGTTCTAACTATAGTTCTCTAACACGGTGTCAAATGTTGTGATTTTTATCTTCAATTCACGCTGTGTTGGTATGTGGTGTTAATTCGACGGGTCCTAAGGAAACAGACGTAACTCAGCGGGCAGTCTAGAACGGACGTAACTCGCTGGGCCGGCTAGAACGGACGTAACTCGCCGTGCAGGATAGAACAGACGTAACTCAGAAAATTCCATTGTAATTCTTTTGTTATTTCCTGAGTTACGTCTGTTTCCTTGGGACCCGTCGATTTTGGGATCTGGAGGGCAGACAATAATATTGTCTAGGAAGGAAGTGTTTGTGTTGATGAAAGATGAACTCAAAAATGGATTGGGCAGTAGGTATCATCGAATCTCTGGAGACAAATTTGTCGGAAAAGAATGGATCGACGGTTATAATGAGTGAAGGCATGAAGCCAGGCCTAGCGAAATTATTCAGTGAATTTCGAAGTAGGTGGGCAACGGTGAGCAGAACCGAAGCGATATTTTTCAACAGAAACAAGGCATGGCGTGAGACAACAGTACTATTTCCGGTAGATTCCACGACCTCGGACACCCTAAAAAATAAAGGTGGTCGCCCATCTAAGGAGTTCGAATCTTCCAGTCAAAGAAGTAGAAGAACGAAGAACGATCCACTGAAAAAGTAGACGCTTCCAAACTTGTAAAGGACGTAACCTTGACGAGCCCATCGAGAGCTACCAAATACAGAGCGGCTTTCAAATTATCCGAATCGGTGGAAACTACATTGTCTGAAGATGCCGCCCTGTCAGTTTTGGTTGAGTACAAATTGTCGCGAAGTCAGTATCAGGGAATCAAATCAGTGAGTAATGAGAACAATAGCAAATTGTACCCTCCATACCATACCGTATTACGAGCTAAGAAACGTTTTTATCCCGCAAAAGAGGCCATTACCGTCACAGAGAGTACAGCAGAGGTTGAGCTGCAGGCATTATTGGATCATACACTTCAACGAATCTTGATTCTTCAAGATGATGTCATTAGAAGCTTAGGTCAAGAAAGTGTCCGTCATATGGATTTCATTTGCAAGTGGGGCTGCGATGGAAGTTCTGGTCAAAGCGAGTACAAACAGAACTTCTCTGATGACACCAAATCAGACGCACATATGTTTCTCACATCAGTTGTTCCATTGCAACTTGTATGTGTCGATCCCGAATCGAACGCGAAGGTTGTTGTTTGGCAGAATCCTAGAACTTCCCCAAGATATTGCAGTCCGCTGAGACTGCAGTTCCCAGGCCTGGCAGTTCCTACACGAGAATACCGAATCTACCGTCAACGAAGTTCGAGTTATCGAAGACCAAATAAAGTCACTCGTTCCTTTCACTACAGTACTGCATGGCCGGGAAATATCTATCACATCCAAAATGGCATTTACAATGATCGACGGAAAAGTATGCAATGCGGTGTCAACCACAAAATCAACTCAGCGTTGCTATTTGTACGGGGCCACATCGAAAGATTTTAACAACATCGATGCCATGCTGAAAAAGGATGTCAATGAATCTAATCTTCAGTTCGGATTGTCGACCCTCCATGCATGGATTCGCTTCTTCGAGTGCTGTTTGCACTTGTCTTACAAACTCGAGATAAAAAAATGGCAAGCACGTAGTGTGGAAGAAAAAAAGATCACCGAAATCCGCAAAAGAATAGTGCAAGGGAGTTCAAAACTAGACTGGGGCTGATTGTCGATCGTCCAAAGCCGGGTTATGGGAGCACGAATAATGGAAACACGGCTCGGCGCTTCTTTGAGAGGTCGGACGTTTCTGCATCAATAACGGGTGGACCAGAGCTTGATCAAACGATTCTACATCATTCTGCAGGCAATTTCAAGTGGCCATGAAATCGATTGTGTCAAATTCAAAGAGTATACGGTGGAAACTGCGAAGACATTTGATAAGCTTTACTCTTGGTACTACATGCCAACTTTGGTACACAAGGTATTGATTCATGGTCCACAGATCATAGCTGCGGCTTTACTGCCAATCGGGAAGTTGTCTGAAGATGCCCAAGAAGCGCGCAGCAAAGATATTAAGATGTTTCGCGAAAATTTCGCACGAAAGTGTTCTAGAGAAGAGACGATGCGGGATGTCTTCAACCGGCTACTGGTGACTTCAGATCCATACATTACAAGCATCAGAACATTACCGGGCAAACCACTCAGAAGTCTATCAGCGAAAGCCGTTGAATTATTACTTTCTCCAACAGTGGGGAATTGTGCAGGGGTAGCAGACCACCCTACCGATACCGAGTCTGATATGAGTTCCGAATCTGATTCGGATTTCGAATAAATCAAGTCATTACCTGTGAAAATATATTGAGTGCGATAAAAGAAAATTGATATTATTGATTGATTCGTGATTAATTACCTAAAAAAAAACCCGAGTAGTGAGTTCTATACAAATCTTACGAATTTTGAACGTCTTAGGCCGCTATATTGGGGCCGCCATTTTTTTTTTGATAATTTTGAGTTCAGATTCGTATTCGGCGACCCTGCAAACCCCCGAGTATTGAGTTTCATCTAAATCTGATGACTTTTGAACATCTTAGGCCGCCATATTGGGGCCGCCATTTTGTTCTTGATGATTTTGAGTTCAGATTCGTATTCAGCGACCCTGCAAACCCC